>CAKNWW010329257.1:1127-13199 GCA_932074435.1 Andricus kollari
CACTTTTTTTACAATTGATTACTTAAAAATGAAAAAAACATCATTTATACACTTAATCTTTTTTACTTTACTTCAAAGTCACAATCAAAATAGAAAATCGTCACGCGGAATTTACAAGGTGATGATTTTAAAAACTTTTTGAAGTACCCTGAAAATCCAGGATTTTCGGTTTTTCTCCCTAAGGGATATTTTTTCTCGAAAATGTAGAAAATTTCCAAAAGTTCGATTTTCAAAGAGAAAAATTTCATATTTCGGTTTCGAAACTTTAAAATTTGGCAGAGAGCGATCAAATTTGAATAATATGACTTATTTCGATTGAAAAAAAAACACTGATTATTTTAAGTCGGTCCTGAAAATCTGTGTAATTTATCTTATTTAAGTAGCAAGAAAATGATATCAGTATTAATAATTAGTTATCAAAATAGAGTTTGCACAAAATTATATTAATTTATTCTGTAATTACCAATAGAATTAAAAATAAGGCCCAAGGTTAAGACCAGAGTACAAAGGATACTCATTTTTTCAAAATGGAGGAAAAATTGTTTAACACAGAAATTTGAGAAAAACGTAACGAATGAATTATCTGATGTTTCGTGCAGATATGTATACTGTTCTGAATATATTTGTCTTTTCCCCTCCCCGAGCTTAAACTACATACATAGGTAATTTGGGGGCTGGGTGACGTGGAGAATTTTAATCAGTATCACATCATTTATTTAATAGAAGTTAATCTCTCGCACGTGTTTGATTATTTTACCTTGAGATGCTCTGACAAAATCGGCACTTGACAAATATTTCTTGACAAATAAAGCGCAATTCAATTGATTTTACAAGATTTCAAATCGATATATATTGACGGAAAATTGGAATAATAATTTAGATGAGTTCTTTTATATGGAAAATATTTATAATATATCCAGTGAATTTTAAAAACTAAAGTAATTTTTATTTTATATCCTTGTTAGCAGCATTTTTTGTACAAAATAGTTTATCAAACGGAGAAAAGTTCCAAAAGAGATCAATTTTCAAAACATATAGACAAATCTTCAGAGAAACAGTTGAATTGTCAACCGAAAAAGATTTTATTTGTCAATCAAAAAAGACTAATGTTCAACGAATCAGTGTCATTTTTAAGGACGAAAAAACAACATTTCTATTCAAAGAGATGAATTTTCGAAAAAACACATTTCTTCAACAAAATAGCTGAAGTTTTAACCAAGAAAGATTTTTGAGTAAAAAATGATGAAATATTTTAATTATATTGTAAAATGCGCAATAAAAAAGTTAATCATGAACTGAGTAGCTCAATTTTCAACGAAAAATTTTGTAGTTTCAAAGTCTTCTGTAATATTTTTGGTTGACATTGTTTGATAAAAAATTTAATTATTTGGTTAAAAATGTAATTAATTTGTTAAAAATTCATTATTTTATTAGGAAATCATGTGTAAAACTTTTATCAAAAATGTATCTTTTTATTTTTAGATCTACTGTTCTTCATTTCAGAATTTTTCATGTAGAATTCATCTTTTTGATGAAAGTACTTTGTTCCAAATTATTTTTTGTTTTTGTTGAAAATTAAACCATTTGGTTGAAAATTCTTTTTTTGGTTGGATTTTTCACAAAAATATTAGGGAAAATTTTCCAACATCCAGCAAGTATTCCACAAGCTTGTGTGAAAATTTCACGAAGATATTCGGGTGAATTTTCTCAATTTTTCATAAATATTTCCCACAATATGGCGGTGAAAGTTCCCTAACTTTTAGGACATATTGCACACCATTATCAGGGAATTTCCCGAAAATATTTAGGGAAATTTCCCTGAATTAAAAAAAAAATCCTATGACATATCTCGAAGAAATTTTCGCGAATCTTTTTTGAGAAAATTTGTAAGAAATTTTACTTCATGAGAAGGTACTGGTTTGATGTGACTGTCGCGGATTTCATCAAATCTCGACGTTTTCAGATGCACTGATTGGGAAAAGATTGATTTTACTTCTCTGTCTGTCATAGTCGTTGTCGGTATTAGTGAACACGCCTTTTGAAACATTGTTTTTAAGACTAAAAAAGGATAAGTTTGTTAAACAGCTATTTTTGACTAGCTTTTTTGGTTTCATTCAGTAATGTTAACAGAACGCGTGCCAGAAGAAGGTTACCGTTTGCCGCCAACGGACGTCCCTAGGGAAGAAAGTAACAAAATTTGCGATTTGCTGATGTGGGAAGATTGCTTTGATGTTGTGGAGATTGCAATCGGAAACTTTTTTCTGCCCCTACAGAGGCACTGTAAAGTTGCATTTTTACGCATTTGTGAAGCAAATAATATTAAATTAAAACAACTATTGTGTATGATTTTGGTTATATGTGGTTTGCCGGCTCTACTGTGAAATTCATTAAGATTGGTTCAAGCTCACATCCAAATCCATCAGGAGAAGGAATCCTGGTAGGCGAAAACATGCATCTGCCAGGAAGAGACCTGGACCTAGCACGAAGAGGAGACATGTCAGAAGAATGATGTCTCTCATGAGAAGAGGAAGATCCGCCATGAGGAACACCAGGAATATGGTCATCTTCAGGTAAAGTCTCGAACTGTGAACTGTATTCTGCAACGCGAAACAGAGATTTACATTTTTTCCTTAAGACATGCATGAAAATAACGGGCTTTCGAGCGCGTTTAACAGGCTTGACGTTGAACTAGCAGGAGCGCGAAGATTCCTATGAATAGTTACTATGAGTAACTGTTTGACATCCGTTGGAATTGGCAGCCCAATCAATGCCCAATGGACTACTGTCTGGGTTGTAACGGTCAGCCCAACGAATGCCCAGATAGAGGTAACTAGCTGGGCCTTAGTTGAGCAGCCCAATGTATGCCCAATTAATAAAAAAAGGTACAGTTATTGAATTCACAAAGTTCAAAGTAATAAATGATAAATATTTGTTCTTATTTTTTTTTTAATTAGACGCTTCTTTATGATTTTGGAACTTTTAGCATCCTGTTATTCCTTTTGTCTAAGTTGGGCCGATTTACACATGGGCTCTGCAAGCCATCGGCTGATTCTGCTGTAACAAATTTATCAGCTGCAGCCGGCAACATACGCATCTTCACTGCCCCGAGAAGGGGGCCCGGCAGTCCCCCACCAAGGCACCATCAAGCGACCACATGAGTCACTACTCAAGCCAAAAGGTAGCCCCCAAAACTCATAAACAGAAAAGGAACCTTGAACGAGAAGAAGCACTGGGAGGATGCCATGCGATGATCAATGAAGCCCGAAGGTCAATCAAAAGAAAAAAAATAACATCAAATAAATTATTAACAGAGAGGAAACGCGAATGTCCGTTCAAGAAGTTTCGGAGAGTGGTGCTCTTGTGGTAAGAAAATATTTGTCAAATGTTCTTTACGTGCCGGAAATTTAATATAACCTCTTTTCCAAGGGAGCAAAGCTTGCAAAAATATGAATTTTAAATCGAACGAAGTTAAATGTACCTTTTATAAAGATAATGAAATCGCGGCAATAGGCGAAACACCCGAAAATAGTAATTTATTTAGAATATAAATAAAAGTCGATAAAGTAGAAAACTCGTATTTTGTTGAAGAAAGCGCGAATACGCCTATCGAGAAAAATATGTTGCAGGTGTGGCACGAGCATTTAGCCCACCAAAATTTAGCGCATGTTAAGAATTTTCTTAGAAATAATAATGTTTAGGCAAATGAGTCGAATCAGTTCTATGATGTTTGTGCGTTCGGCAAAATGCACAAAAGTCCCTTTCCACCTAGCGAAAATCATACAACTAGAGTAGGCGAAGTAATTAATTCAGACCTATGTGGGCCAATGGAAACTAATTCCATCGGTGGCTTTCGATACTTTTTATTATTTAAAGATGATTATTCGCAATACATTGATTTTTACTTTTTTAATGGCTTAGAATATGGTAATAAAGAATTAAGTGAAATGCTTTTTAAAAACGGTATCAAGCATCAAAGAACTGTTGTTCACACGCCTCAACAAAACGGTAAAGCCGAGCGCGAATACGCACGCTTGTAGACGCAGCGCGCACGATGTTACTCGCTAAAAATTTACAGAAAAGTCTATGGGCAGAGGCCATAAACACAACAGGGTACGTACTAAATAGAGGTACAAAAACTAGCATTCCGGGTAAAACTCCGTATAATTTTTGGCACGGAAATAAATGTAACTTCGGCTATTTTAAAATTTCGGTACTGAGGTTTGTGCACATATTGATAAAAATCAGAGAAGAAAATGGGATGCGAAATCTAAAATCGGTATTTTTGTAGGTTATGACGATTGTACGAAAGGCTATAGGATATTGATGTGTGATAAAAATAAAATAGAAAAACACATAGATGTTTTATTTAAAAATGAGTTAAAATCTAATACAGTGGAAACAAAAGATAATGAACATGATTTTTGCATTTCTGAAGCACCTTATGATACTAATCAACCTGAACACGATATAGTAAATAATTTGAAGGAATTTCAAAGGACTGGGCATATTTTAGGGTTTCTGATAAGAATCCGAGGCATTTGATAGAGATGCCAATATTTTTAATGAATGCCCAAAAGATTTTAAATGGTTTGAAATATGTTAAAATATTTTAACAGATTTCAAGGAATTTTTGACTGATCTTAGTAATTTAATTCATTCCAAAGGATTTGAAATATTTTAGAGTATTTTAAAAGATTACAAGGTATTTTCGGAAGCTTTATAAAGTTGAGACTGATTTTAAAATGTTTAAAATAAATCTTTGGCAAATTGTAAAAGATTGCCAGGAATTTTTTATAGTTCTAAAAACTGTAAAGTGATTTTAAAGAACTTGAAATATTTTAGGGAAATTTTAGGTATTTGTTTCAACAACTTCAAGAGATTTTGAGGGATTAGGAGAGTTTTAGATAATTTCAAAAGAATGCAAGGCATTTGTCAAACGATTTACATAATTTAAAGGAGTTTAAAAAATTTTTATAGGATTTGAAATGTTTAGAGTATTTCAAAATAGTCCAAGGAATAATCTCGATGTTAAGTTTTTTAGCTACTGGACCAGAAGCTAAAAGGTTAAAATCTCAAGGAATTTTTAATTTATTTCAGTAATTTAATTGATCTCAGAAAATTAAAAATATTTTACAGAAAAAAAATTTGACGGCATTTACGAAAGCTTTACAACATTTTAAGGAATTTAAAAAAATTTAAGGGTTTGAAAACTTTTAGAGTCTTGTAAAAGATTCTTAGGAATTTTCAATTGGTTTCAGTAATTTGACTGATATCAGATGATTTTTAATGATTCTGAGTCATTTTCGAAAGCTTTAAAAAGTTTCAAGTGATTTTAAAGATTTCAAAGGATTGGATATATCATAGGGTGTTTTGGAAGAATCTGTGGCATTTTCAAGAGATTTAAATAATTTCGACAAATTTAAAAAGGTTTTAAAGGATTTGACATTTTTAAGGGTATTGAATGCTTAACCCAGAACGAGCTTTCAGTCTTGATAAGAAAAGCTTGTTAGGCGAGAGGAAATATAGGAGCTCTAATGCTAACAAAATCAATTAAAGAATAAATAGTAGATTATTATAGTTAATTTTGTTTTATTTGAAATCAATAATTACATTACATTGATAAATTGTCTGCATCACTAGTGCACCTTTCTAACGAGGTCCTCCTAGTAAAAGACTCTACTGATTCTACATTTAAGCGGCTGCGCCCGACATTCAAAATATCTGTACTAGTATTCACCTACAATATTTTTGCAGTACACAAGGAAAATCGCAGTAAAACCTGTGTATAGTACAGCGGACAAAGTCTACTCAAGTATACCGATCCACCAAGCTTTGAACTGTCGTCCTGCCAACGCTGAATACTACAGTTACATTTACAATTAAATTTACATTTATATTTATGTTTGACTTTGCATTTACATTTACATTCACATTTTAATGTTTCACTGGTGACGCTTTGAACTCTCATTCGTAGACTGTCAACTTGAATTGGAGTACGAAATCGCAACAAGTGCGCCTGCGTCCGTGGCTTTTAAGATGCTTTCAACAAAATATTTTGGTTGAATCAACGAGATCTTCCGTTTGATTCTAATAAAATGTTTTTTAACTGATTTCATGGACCCAACACATTTTTTTTCAAACAAGACAATATTTTTTGAGATCAACAAAACGATTTAACCAAAAACTTTGATTCATTGAAGGAAACGAATATGGTCAACTGACTAAAAATTCTGTTGATGGAACCAAAACTTTTTCTAAAATCAATCAAAAGAAGTGAACAAGACGATTTTGCTTATTAGAGAAAATTACTGTTATTATTTGCCCTGGATACAATCCTAACATTGCATCTTCAGACGGAGCAATTTTTTCCGACGTTGCAATAAAATACAATGTGAGAAGATTCTATCTTTGGAGAATCTTGAGCAATCCAAATCACCTGGGGATTGGTATTCTTTCAAGTTTCTAATATTACATACAAACCTTAAATATTTTTCCGTTTTCTTGACTTTATGAATACTTCTGTTTGTTGAGGCGTCGACTGTAACGAGACCTGAGCATTAATATTTTTTTATGTATGCCTTATTCTATGCCCGTTTAAATTATATTCTCCATGCTGGAATAAATAAAGCGCAAATTCCTCCTTATATGCTTGAGTGTATTCTTCCTTGATTGCTCTAATGATGTGTTCCATGGTTGCTCGATCATTTGCCAGAAGCTCTAGTTGCTCTCGTTCTACAGCGTCTACTCGTTCGTTTGCCTCTCTGCATGCTCTAACGTGTGCTTCTTTGTATACTGGATGCTTCGATTTTGATAAGTGTCTAGCAGCAATTTGATCGCGCGCAACAACAAGTGGCAAAAGACGGTCTGCACCCAATTTCCGAGATAAATTACGAGGCACAGTGACCCACTCTTCTTTATTCGTGTCAAATACGATAGATACATCTTCCGAATTAAGAAATAAACCGAATGGATTATTAATAAGATTTCCTCCCCAACTCCATCCGAATAAGATATGAGCCCTCTTTAATAGATATAACGCTTTGATGGTCATACGTTTATCACCAAATGTTTCGAAATTGCGGAACCGAGGTTCAAACCACAATTCTTCGACCGGAGGCATGACGCCTTTGTATCCAGGAAATAAATCTTCCAAAGTCCTCGGTTCTGAACTTATGAATTCTGTAAGGAGAAACAGCACTAAGTGAATTTTGAAGTAATAGATATACACTAGACTTTCGGGTTAGGAACTCGCGGCTTAGGAATTCCTAGAATTGCTGGCTCAAGCAGGGAGAGAGACAATTGCGATTCAAGCTTTGGAAGGGACGCAGTGCGCGAGTACTCGGTCGAGTATATCGCGCAATATCATGCATTCAAACTGGAAAAGGTTCAGGCGGCCCTGACTGTTTATGTTTTGATACGATTTAGGAACAAGGCTATTTGCAGGCAACCCTTGTCACTGTTCCTAAACCGAGAGTCTGGTTTAATATCCATTATAACGATAAAGTAGGTAAAGGAACAAGAGAAAAAAAATTAAAAAAGAAAAAGAAAGAAACCTTTCTTTAGGTTCATGCAATTTTAAAATTAAAATATGAAATAATATTTAAATTCATTTATTTACTTTGCCTGCATTCAAGCCTATGTTTTTGCTTACTTTTTGCGTAGAAAAAAAGGTAAGATATAAAAAAAAGAATTTTCTCTTGATAAATAGTGGCTTCGTTTATGGTCACTAATTCAAGTAACTTGAACTTCTTGAAAAGTTTCTTGTTTAAATACGAACACATATGATCTATACGTTAAACATTATGAGAATATCGAAAACATACGTTAACGTTTTGATTTATATTATATACAATTAAACAATTTAATAATTTGTCATTCTTTATTTTGAAAATTCAAGAATTTACAACTTTAACTTTTCATGATTATATAGAATCTAGAATCTTAAATCTGAATAATTGCAGGATTTTTACTTTTGAAAATGAAAAATAAAAATGATGCAATTTTCAAGTTTTCCAATCGAAATTTATGCAAATTTTATGATTAATATTTGAAATTTTATAGATGTGAAAGATTTATAATTGACAACTCCTGAATATAATCTTGAAAATCATTAAAATCATCATAGTTTAAAAAATTCTATTTATACATCTTTAAAATTTAAAAATCTTAAATTACAAATCGTCGAAATAAAAAAGTTTTATATTGTAATTATACGAAATTGTGAAGCTTGATATTGTAAATCTTTTAAATTGAAGTGCTTTCAATTTTTTAAATTTACAATAAAAAATGATGCGACTTTTAGGATTCAAATTTAAAGATTCTCTGATTCTGATGATTTACATACGAAATTAACTTAATGTTGAAGATTTTGTATGGAAAAATTTATTATTAATCTTCAAAATCATAAAAAAAATGGAATACTTCTTTAGAATTGAAGTATTTATAATTTTGACAATTTAAAATTAAAAATGTGGCAAGTTGTATTTATTGCAATTAAAAATTTTATAATTTTTAATTGCAATTTCGAATTTTTTTCAATTTGAAAGATCTATAAGCAAAAACTAGTCTTTCTATTTCCAAAATCATCCGTTCAAAAAATTACGATAAGAATTATGTAAGTTCTAAGATTTACCATTTAAAATGATGCAAGATATTGGATTGAAAACTTTACTTTTAATCTTCAAAATCCTTTAAATTTGATCATTTTCATTTATCCGCCTTTGAACTAAAGTTTTTTTTTAATTTTGATGGTTTGCTTTTAAAATTTCTTCAATTTGGAAGATGTAGGATTGAGAACTTGACTTTTGATTTCCATATTTACAAATATTTCAAACCGTTTCAAATATGTTTTTAGCGTTTTTAACGTTTTTAGTTTTTTTATTTTATTTGCTGAAATTAAAAGATCTTCAACTGTCGAGAAGGTGCTAAAAAATTCCGAAAATTAATTTTAGGCTTAAAAAATATATTTTTTGATAAAATAAAAAGGTTGACATTTGAGGTTAGGCTGGCCATCTTCTTTGATTTTTACTTTTATAACAAATTTCAGTAGTTCCTTTAATTTTAAAGATTTTGACTTGAAAACTTAATTTTTGTCCTTTAACATCATCCAAATTTAATAGTTTTAATTTATAGATCTTCAGAATTGAGCTATTTTTAATTTTGACAATTTTCAATGAAAAACATTGCCAGTTTTTGTTTTACACTTTTAAAATTTGTAGTTTTGATAATTTTATTTAAAAAATTTTTTAATTTGGAAGATTTAAAAAGTAAAAACTTGACTTTTAATTTGAAAAATCATCAAGATATAAGAATGTTTATGTATAAATTTATAAAGATAATTTAAAAAAATTGAAAATCTTCAAAATAATACAATTTGCAATTAAAAATAATGCAAGTTTTAAGTTTTATAATTTAAAATTTGGTAATTTTAATAATTCACATTCGAGGTTTCTGTCATTTGAAAGATTGGAAATTAAAAAATTGTCTTTTCATTTTTAAAATCATCCAGATTATTATATTAAAAAATAAAATGAATCATATTATTATAATCCAGTTTTTAATTATCTAATTCATATAAAAACTCCTGAAACATCGGAATACCATTCGAAATTTTTCAAATTTTCACCAAGAATTTTAAAATCCGGCGAAGTAGAAAAATTGACTTAGACATTTTCCGAATATTTTTTTATATACTTTTAAATCTTCAAAATGTTGAATTTTTCATTTAAAATGAAATCATCCAAGGCTTCTAAGTAATTCCAAAATAAAGTTCTGTTCTTTTCAAAAAATTCAAAATTCGGAATCTTGAACATTTTAGGGTAATTTCGTCAATTTCAAAAGATTTTTAGAAAAAAAGCAAATCATTTAAAAAGATATGTGAATTATTTGAGATACGCAAATGAAATGTAGGTTTTTCAAGTTTTGAAACAAAATTTTGAAATTTTTCAAGCTTTTTAACCGAATATTTAAAAATATTTTGAACCACTCTGAAAGATTTCGAAAGTTGTGAAAAAAACCTCAAAATTAAATGTATCGAAAAATTTCAGGAAGATTTTAAGCCAATTTTTTCTATTTGAAAGACTTTTTCTAATTTGAGGAATAATTCTATTCAGCTTGTATGATTCTCCAAAAATAATGTTTTTGGGTTAAATACTAATCTTTTTGGTGGAAAATGTATCCATCTGTTTGAAAATTAAACTTAGAATTATAAATATGATAATATATTATCTTATATTTACCAATGGAATTAGAAAAAACTGCAAAAGCGAGCAATAGAGAAGTAGCGGCGATACGCATTTTCTAATATAGTTGATGACAGTACGTGACAGTAGATGACAGTAAATGATACTGATTTAGAGAGAAATTAAAATTTCTAGAAGATTTTCTCATACGTATACTAGTGGGCTCTTCCTATTCCACGTAGCAAAGTTTGTTTTGCTGATTCCCCCTTTCGCCTCCCCTCATACGCACACGAAGATGTTGTACACGTAGTGTATGGATAGCACTCAGTCACTATCCTACTCGACCTTTTAAATTCGCGCGGTAAAATTTCAGCTGTAACCACGTCTCCCGAACGTGAGATAGGTATAGTTACAGTCTCCAATGGACTCAATACGAGTCTTTCTTTTTATTCTCCTTGGCTATGATGTTTTTGTCAGCTGGTGTTGAAAATTCGATAACGAACATGGTTCGTTTCTCCAAGTCAAGAAGAACTATGTCAGGTCTCGAGTGCGCAACAGAAACAATTGTCGAGAATATGAAGTTCCAGTATATCCGAAAGTTCCTATTCTCGACAATTGACTCTATTTCCCTAGGAGTGTTTGGCCGAATGGTATCAGAGCTAATGGCGTAAGAGTGTGTGTTCTGATCTATTTCCTTGGACACTTGTCTGTTATAGAACGACGCGCGTCATTTGCAAAATACAACACACTTTGCTCGTAGTTGAAGGAAAGGTTCCGGAAAAACTGATATTTATTGTTCCAACCTTATCTCTTTGAAGATTTCAATCATGCTATATATTTGTATGAAGAATTCATGTGATAACGCTTTTCGATTTTAGTAATTATCAATAGTAACAATTAAAGAGACGTGGTTTTTTGAGTAATATTTTTTCTGTCGTTGTATTGCACATTTTTTTTAATAATAAAGAATAATATTAAAATAATATGTCAAAACAGTTGAATTTTAAATCTAAAAAGGGACGAATTGTCTACAAAATAGTTGCATTTTTAACAAAGAAGGATAGTTTTTACAGAATTGTTAAATAAGCAACAAAATAATTGAATTTTCAGCCAACTAATAACATTTCTGGCTAGAAGAGAAGAGTCGTAAAAAAGTGCATGAATTTATTATTTTCTCGTAAGCCTGGTCCATTTGAGTTATGTAGCCATGATGTTGAAACGTATTGTTATAGGTCTTTTTATTTAAAAAGCCGCGGTGAAACTGAGGTTTACACACGGGTCACTCTCGCTGCTAGAGTATGGTTTGAGTCCTTTAGCATGAACTGCCAGACTGGAAGTACTCGAATTTTCCTGGACGTTTGTCAGGAGAGAGGTAAACTACAAAAAAACCACCTCCTAAGTTCAGCCGGTTACTCGACAGTTGAGTTTGAAGCCATACATTCGACACAAAAAAGATGCATTCTCGACTAAAAATATAGTTGATATTTTAATAAGCTACGCGTACGCGTAGGTAATTACTACTCTTATGATTGCATCATTTTGCCTTCGTATGGTTGGTAATGGTATCAGAAATACGAAAAATGGAACTGATTTAAAAATATTTAGAAAAACTGATATTATAAAAAGTTTGAAAACAGGGTCAAAAATATCCATCTTTCGACACACACAAAATATACTATTTAACAAAAAAATCGGAAACTAGTTCGAAGTCCCCAAAATACCAATAAACTTTCTTTTCAAGACCCGCAAGAGTTACTCAAGGGAACTCTGGAATTTTCGAACCCCTCAGAAACGATCTGAAGCCAATCGCTACCCTTCTTTGACTACACTTTAAAGAGTCACGCTAAAAAACTCTAGGTGATATTGTATACCTCACAATAATATTTAATAA
>CAKNWW010329278.1:425-24552 GCA_932074435.1 Andricus kollari
GATTTATCTGCATTTATCTGCAAACGTGATTGCAGAAAGGCCGCGGAAAAAGTACAGGAAGATTTTTCCACCAGGGCATGATGGTAACTCGACGAAGTTGATTATCTTAAGGTTTTTAAAGTCTTTGAATCCAAATCTGACGTCAGAATATCAAAATAAAAATGGCGGAACGAGCATTTAAAAAGTTATGCAAACTTTACGAAATTGGTAATTCTTACGTTTCTGAGGTCGCTGAATCTAAATTTGACGTCACTGTTGGAAATGGTTTATCTAATAGGGCGATGCACAAATTCGAATTCACCCTGAACATTTGTTTAGCATATTTTCCTTTCTAGAGAAGAAAAATTAAAGCATGAAAATGAATATATTTTTTTAAGTTTGAATAATTATTGCAGGAATAAAATTATATGATTATATTACGTCCTAACTAACTATTTCTAGCTAAGTGGGATGAGGGCAAGCTAAATTAATAAATTTAAATAGATCTAATTTCATTTATTCACATGAATAAAAGTTATGATGACCCTTGTTGTGAAATGTTGGATACGAAAAATTGACTCCTTTCCTTCCTTTTAAATTGTGGATTCTATTCGCCTCCACCTTAAAGAGAAAGAAATTTATTCAAAATCTATATTTGACACGGAAATTTAGCAAATTTTAATTTAAGATTTTCTAAACTTACCGATGCTCGATGCTTGTTTGTTTTAATCCCTTAGATGAGGAAAACACTTAACGTAATCCTTCACGTGAGTTGTGGAACTATTGCAATTTTAAATGGTATCTGGTAATCAAACTGCAAACTGACAACACCGAACTGGTTTTCTTTGAGAATTGGTAACTCCGAGTTGGTAACTTATGTCCCGTTTCCGAAAGTATAGATTGTGACTGTAGAGTCTTTAGACTGGGTTGCCGATTCGAAATTTCTACTGACTGCCTTTACCCATTAGAAAAACTGCAGACTTATACGCTTTGTTTTCGTTCCGAATTTTAACCGACTATTTCAAAATCTAACTGTGGTCCCGTTCCAATTTTTAGACTGCTTTTGGTTCGATGTCTGATGCTTGTATGTAAAATTTAGTCCCATTGAATTCTCACTCTTTGGTGAGTGCATGGAAATGGTTTGACAGCTTTCCTCAGCAATACATTTAAAGAGCCGTTCGAATGGTAATGGGTTTCCTCTTCACTGGGGTAGTAGTTGTTGCGTGGCACACGGATTGACTTGTGGTGCCGGGCTAGACACTGTCGGTCGAATTCAGGCGTTTCATGGTCAGTGATACAGTTTGTATATTTATGACACAGTAAAGTTTTACAATAGGTTATTGAGAAAAAACAATAAAAAGTAATAATCGCCAAATGTGACAATAGTAAAAGTTAACAATATGATATTGAGTAATGATTGTTAAATAAATGTTTACAATAGGTTATTCAGATAAACAATAAAAGTAATGATAATATTAATAATATTATATATGTCAACGGCCATACCACGCTGAAAGCACCAGTTCTCGTCTGATCACTGAAGTTAAGCAGCGTTGGGCGCGGTTAGTACTTGGATGGGCGCCCGCTTGGGAATACCGCGTGCTGTTGCATGGTAGTTTTAAGATAGCATGGTAGCTCTAACAAAGAATCCAGAGGCGCTTGTCGTCACCTCCAACATTCACGGCCGCTGTGTAAGCATAACAGTGGTAAAAGACGAACTGCAAACTACACCATGCTCCTAATTTTTTACCTACAACATCATCGCAAATGGGTTTATACATCGTATTAGATTAACTAATTATATCAACATCTCATCAGTCACTTTACTTAGTCCGTGGCTATGATGGAAAACCGGGTTTTTCTTAACCCGAGAACAAGTTTGAAAAGAAAAAATAATAGGTGTTCTCACATTGTCGTCGCGGTAGGGCTTGAGCTTTCCTCTCATGAATTTGACGGCTATGTTGGCTGTAGCATTGCTACCAGGCCTACTCGACTCTGTGTTAATATAATTACTAAATTCAGAGCCACCTACCGTCATCAACAGAACTACACTTGAATGTGTAGGTGCATATAGTATACATGGATGGTTTAAATGGGTTGAGTAAAAGTTTAAATCTCAAATTAATCTAACAATTATTGTTAATTTACCGAAATATTACTCGAAAAATAGAAAAATGGTATTTTCTATCATTTTATTATATTTTCCGCATAATATTTCGTTAATTTAACCTTAATTCTTCAAATTATTTGTTATTTAAAATTTTATTCAACCCACTTAAAACATTGATGCACGCATATTGAACTCATCATTTCCAGTCATTTCAATCCATGATGTTCCATGTTTTGGAAATTGATGACCTACGGTCTGTTTACCACGTACTTGCCTCGTGGCACACCCTGCCACTACACATTTCTGTCGATCCATCGCTGAATAAATTCAATAAAAATATTTTCACGGTTTACAATATTTTGACACTTTTGACACATAACCTCAAATCACACCACGTCAAATTCAAAAAATATCACCACCAGCTGTTTCACGCAATCCGCTTTCCTATTGGCTCTTTTCATTTCTATACTAATGCCACCTACTGCCATCAACACAACTAATCTGCACTCTCCTTGCCCCTCCTAAAGTTTCTCCCATGCCATTTCTAACTTGTGAGTCGGGTAGGCCTGATTGCTACTGACAGGGTTTCCCATGTCAGACAGACAGAGAACGAAGAGGAAAGTGACTAATAGGAACACCAAAACCCATAATGCTGTGTCTACATGCAGGGTCTGACACCGCGAAATGGGACTGTTTTCTAAATTAGCCATCTGTCCAGTTATTTACGGCGCGGCAGAAATGTTCCTATGCGTTCTGAGAGCTGATTGGCTAACTCACGATTCAGAGCGTTCGGAGGGAACAGGGTCGTTGCTATTACTTTGGGTGCCCGAAGCATTGTTTGGAATAAATGTTGTTTGATATTCCTTGATAATTAGCAAGTGAATATTTTCAGGATTAGACTCTCTGAATCACGATACATTAATCGTAGAAAACGGAAAAGAAATATGATATATTAAATCAATCTTGACCGAATTTCGTGATCGTTCATCTAGTGATGCTTACAATTATTATTTATTTTCAGCTGTATAGATAAAAGTTTCATCACAATCGTTATACACGACATCTGTTTGGTGTCTGGCGATGTAAAACTTTCCTCACAGTTCTCAACATTTTTAAAGTAAAAATTAAAAAATTGGGAACTTTTGAAAAACTTGTTTGAGAAATTAACACACAAATTCACACAAAAAATTGGGAAGTTCCTTAATTATGAAATTCCGGAATATTTAAAATTAAAAAATTATTTAATAATAAATCAAATAAACTGCTTTTATTTGATTAACCTATTTTCTTACTCACTTATTATTGAAAAAAATTTTAATTGTTTAAATTCGGTAATATTGTAAACTGTCAGAAATCTTATTATTCCGGAATTTTCCAATTGAGGAATTTCAAATTTTCGTCAATGGCATAATTTCGTACATTTTCAACTTTGAATATTTTTTGAAGAATTTTTATAGGCTTCAAGAGGATAAAAAAAATCCTTAAAATTCCTTGGAAAATTTTAATGAGGTTCATTTTGAAAAATTTTATTTTCAGAGAAGACTTAAAAAGATTTTCAAAATATCACAAGACTTCCAAGAGGGTTGAAATAGGATTTCCAAGATATCAGGGGAATTTTAATAATTATTAATTTGAATAAATTTAAAAAAAAAATAGAAACAAAATATACATGTTTTAAGGTTTTAAAGGAGTTTGAGAGGCTTCAAGGCAATAAACCATTTTTCTTGAGATTCCTTGGAAAAATTTCGCAAATGCGGACATAATTAAATTTGTTCAATTCTAGTTTGCAACGTTCAAACATTTCGAATTTTATTGAAAATAAAGTTTATAAAACTTCACAACCGAATTGGATTTCGCGAAATCCACATTACTCCTAAAATGTAGTAAATTATATGGTTCCTTTCAAATTATAAACATTTAATTGGAAAACGACGATGAGAAATAATTTGTTGTTATACATTTGAATTTCGCGGTATGCATCGGCCGTAAACGGCGGGATTTACCAATCACCGCGCCATGTCACATCGTATTAGGTATTTTCACTTCAATCATCAGCTAACTTCACTTCGTTGATTGCTCAGGGGAAAACAGGGACCAAATGCATGGGATTCGGACCATCTTTGCCCTATTTTGCTAATATCTTCGTAAAAACTAATTTTTTCTGTATAAGTGTATGGGAAAAATAGTTTTTATTTTGTAACATGTATTTAATGACATAATAAAATAATGATAATCATCATTCATTACGAAGCTATTACAAAAATAAAGCCTTGTCCATGCATTTGGTCCCTTGTTTTCCTCTCAGCAACTCTCAGCAATCAACGAAGTGAAGTTAGCTGGTTGTTGAAGTGAAAATACCTAATTAGGGCGCAGTCCCATGGAGGTAGATTAAAAGACTCGGTGAACAGTTTTGGCCAATGAAGTGCCTGCACAAGCACGAGCAGTCACCTCATTGGTCAAAACTGTTCCACTATTCTTCTAATCACCCTCCATGGGACTGCGCCCTTAGCTAGTACGATCTCCACATACCGCGGGGTTCAAATTTACAAACAGAACTTCAACCATTTTCTTTTATTCGTACGCAAAATAAATTGTTGTAATGTTAAACAAATCAAACGTAAATCTTAGTAATGATATCCAAATCTGGAATTTACATTTTTTTACAATTAAAACAGATAATGATATATGATATATGACCGATTTTGCGTTTTATTAAACATAACCTCTAGGATAGGCTAACTTTTTTCAATTTTCATGCACATCTCACAAAAACAAATGGATCTAAAAAATTTGAAAATTTTTAACTTAAAATTGTTTTATTCCTTTTATAAAAGATTTTATTATTTGGTTGAAAAGTGAATCTTTATGGTTAAAAAAACGGCTTTAATGGCGTAGTTGGTTAACGTTCCACTCGGGAATATTGGCATTCCCGGTTCAAATTCGGGCCGTGGCTGATTTTTTCTCGTTTTTCAGGAAATTATTTGACACGTAATCCGCAAAAATTTAACATCAGAAATTAATTACTTATCCCCTTGGTTGGAAGTTTAACTATGTTGTTAGAAATTAATTTTTTATCAGAAGCTTCTTCTCTTTGATGGAAAGTGTCACTACTTTGTTGAAAATAATTTTTTTTATATTTAAGTTTCTGCCATTTTTGTTCGAAAATTGACCTTTTTCATGAAAAATTTGTCTTTATTGATAGAAAAGTAATCTTTCTAGTTAAAATTTCCTCTTTTTTTTTTTTGTTAAAACTGCAACTTTTTGGCTGAAAAGTATGTTTTTGTTTAATTCATATTTTCGGGTTGAAAATGGAACTTTTGTACAAAAAACTCGTCTTTTGGCTTGAAATTTCAACATATTGGATTATATTGGTTGAAGTTGTTTTTGTAAATTTGAAGTACGCGGTATGTCGAGATCGTGCTAGTTAAAACAATGAGATGTGACGCGGTGATTGGTCAATCTCGCCGTTTACGGCCGCTTCATACCGCGAAATTCAAATATATACAAACAAATTATTTCTCATAATCGTGTTCCAATTAAATCTTTATAATTTGAAAGAAACCATATAGTTTACTACATTTCATGAGTAATGTGAATTTCGTGAATTCCAATTCTGTTGTGAAGTTTCATAAACTTTATTTGCAATAAAATTCTAAATGTTTGAACATTGCAATCTAGAATTGAACAAATTTAATTATGTCTGCATTTGCGAAGTTTTTCCAAGTAATCTCAAGAAAAATGCTTTATTACCTTGAAACCTTTCAAAATCCTCTTAAACCTTAAAACATGTATATTTTGTTTCTATTTTATTTTTTCAAATTAATAATTATAAAAATCCCTCTGATATCTTGGAAATCCTATTTCAATCATTTTGGAAGTCTTGTGAAATTTTAAAAATCTTTCTAAATATTCTCTGAAAATAAGTTTTTCAAAATAAACCTCATTAAAATTTTCCCAGGAATAATAAGATTTCTGACAGTTTACAGTATTACCGAATTTAAACAATTAAATTTTTTTTCAATAATAAATGAGTAAGAAAATAGGTTAATCAAATAAAAGCAGTTCATTTGATTTATTATTAAATAATTTTTTAATTGTAAACATTCCGGAATAACTGTTTAAAGGAACTTCCCAATTTTTTGTGCGAATTTGTGTGCTAATTTCTCAAACAAGTTTTTTAAAAGTTGAAAATTTTTTAATTTTTACTTCAAAAATGTTGGGAACTGTGAGGAAAGTTTTGCATCCCCAGACACCGAACAGATGTCGTGTATAACGATCGTGATGAAACTTTTATCTACAGAGCTGAAAATAAATAATAATTTTAAGCATCACTAAATGAACGATCACGAAATTCGGTCAAGATTGATTTAATATATCATATTTCTCTTCCGTTTTCTACGATTAATCTGTCGTGATTCAACGAGTCTAATCCTGAAAATATTCACTTGCTAATTATCAAGTGATATTAAACAAAATTGATTCCAAACAATGCTTCGGGCACCCAAAGTAATAGCAACGACCCTGCTCCCTCCGAACGCTCTGAATCGTGAGTTAGCCAATCAGCTCTCAGAACGCATAGGAAAATTTCTTCCGCGCCGTAAATAACTGGACGGTTGGCTAATTTAGAAAACGGTCCCGTTTCACAGTGTCAAAGCCTGCATGTAGACACAGCATAATTATCATGGAGAGTCTATTAAAGATATTGAAACGCTTGTCGCTTCCCGAGGATCGTCAGGGTGCCTCTGGAGCCACCGCTGGGGGTCACAGCAAGTTTAAAAAAAAATATACATAATATTATTAGTAGGGATATGGCGACCCCATCGCCCGAGAGCTCCGGCTCTGGCAGTCAGCCACGTTGTATTGGCCTGACTCCCCAATGCAGTGAAGTATGTGGTTACGTCACCAGTATCGCAGTGCCATCCACAAAAGGCCTCTTTCGGATGCAGGCCACGGTTCAATTGGGAGAGGCAATGGAACCGAAACGAGGTGACGACAAGGCAATGGCCCCGGACAAACGCGAGAACATCGTTTAGAATGGCTGGACCAACTCAGGAGGGAGACATCCTTGCCTGTTGGCATAGGAACATTGGTTCAATATGCACCTGGAATATGCTCATAAAATGCATCAGTATTTAAGAGATCAGGTATCGTTTTTGCGAAAAAACGGATATGAAGCTCCTTATCAGCAAGAAGAGGAACAATGTTCCAGCGAACATACCACCCGTTCCAGCAAGACCACCTTTGCAAATAGCCGATATCGCCAGCGTGAGATGTAGGAGATCTATCCACCAAAAAATCTTTCTCAGGATTGACAAATTAGCTGAAGCTAATACTGCTCTCCCCGATTTGCTATCCGAAGATGTTAATTTCTGGAATCTGAACTGTGTGTTTTACGAGAAGGCGGTCTCCTTGCTTAGCGACGATAGAAGTAGCGATACTTCAGCACGTCTGAGTAAGACTCGCGAGCGTATTGCACATCTTCAGTTTGAAATTGAATTGGCGAGACAGCATGCATCAAATATTCAGTGCGTGCCCTGGTGGACCGGCCGAACTTAAGCGTTACGCTACAGCGTAATGCTAAAGTAATGCTAAAGTAATATAGCATTATAATTATTAAAAGAAACAAAATAAATATGTAAACTGTTGCAATTATAATAATACGTTAAAATTTACGTTAAATGGCCATGCCGTAATTGCTACAAGTTGTTTTTTAAGTTTAAATAAATAAAAAAACAATGTGGCTGTCATTAAAGTCGGGCCCTGCATATTGGCAACCCGCCTAAAATGTCGTTAGCAGACTGAAATGACAGCCACATTATTTTTTCATTTTTCAACGCTGAAAAAGAAA
The DNA here is from genome assembly GCA_932074435.1 of Andricus kollari. Lineage (NCBI taxonomy): Eukaryota > Metazoa > Arthropoda > Insecta > Hymenoptera > Cynipidae > Andricus > Andricus kollari. The sequence goes on from CAKNWW010329278.1 coordinate 8,363, forward strand.
CTTGTTGGAATTACGGCATGACCATCTAACGTAAATTTTAGCGTATTTTTATAATTGCAACAGGTTACATATTTATTTTGCTCCTTTAAATATTTGAAAATTAATGTATTCAGAAATAATTATAATGCCACATTACTTTAGCATTACTTTAGCATTACTCTGTAGCGTAATGCTTGCGTTCGGTCGGTCGGCCAGGGTGATTAGCTACATAACATCAAATAAAACATTCACTTCAAAAGTTAGGGCACTTGCTCGAAACTTAAGAAAAGCAAATCACATGCTGAACAAGTGTAAACTGTTGACCATTAAGCAGCACTGGACACACAAACCGTTAAAAAACCGCCTAGTCGAGAAGAGATTCATGTCTTCTGGGAGCAAGTACATGGAAATACTTATCAGATAAATCAAGACGCTTCAGATATATAACTCTTTCGTAATGTTTGCCAGAGGCAAAGTTTACAAGGTCCTAAGGAAGAGTGGCCACTAATTACTGCTGAAGAAGTGAAGAAAGCTATAGCTAGAACTAAGAACTTTTCAGCACCAGGGCCATATATAATCAACAAGTTTTGGTGAAAGAAGTTCACTTCTACGCATCAGCGTCTAGCTCGTATATTTGTCTACTTACTTAAACGGAGAACAACCCGTGCCGCAGTGGCTAGTGGAAGGACGCACGGTAGTGATCCCTAAGACAGACGATTTGTGAAGGCGAATGAACTACAGGCCCACAACTTGTTGTATGGAGTGCGAGAGTTCAACAACGTGGATGTAAGATAGGGCTGGCAGGTTGTAGGGAGAACCTGTTAATAGATAGGTGTATTACCCAGGACTCAATCAGGTGTCGACGTAATCTGTGCATGGCTTGGATTGATTACCGTAAGGAATTCGATAACACGAACCATGAGCTACTTCCCTAACGGACCAAATGAACGGAACGGATACGCTACAGCGTATCTTTATAGTGTCCAGATCGTATCCTCTCCGTATCATGCAAGAAAAACTCATTAAAAAAGGAAGATGAACATTTAACTTGTTGAAATTCGGATTTTACGTGAAATTTTGCGTTAGAAGGTCACGGAGTAATTGCAATAGTTTTTCTTGCAACGATAAAAACTTTAGAAAAATATCATCCTTATCGACAACGTGGGCTGAAGGCGACTTCAAGCGCATCCATAGCAGTACTGCCTAAACGATTATGGATGCTTGATTATGGACGCTTGAAGTCGCCTTCGACGCACGCTGTCGATAGGTATTATATTTTTTTAAAGTTTTTATCGTTGCAAGAAAAACTATTGCGAGTCCTCACACATCCGCTGCATTAAGGGACTTTTTGAGGGCTGAGAACGTCGAATTAATGGGTCATCCAGCCTACAGCCCTGACTTAGCACCTAATGACTTTTTTTTAATCCCATACATAAAAAATAAATTACGAGGTCAACATTTTTCGACGCCTGAAGAAGCGGTTGATGCGTTCAAAATGCATGTTTCGGAGGTGCCTTAATCGGAGTGGAAAAAATGTTTCGAAAATTGGTTTAAGCGCATGCAAAAGTGTGTTGAGTTCCAGGGAGAATACTGTGAAAAACAATAAAGCCATTTTCGATGATCAATTATTGTCTTTTCATTATTAGGCTCAAAATATAAAAGGCAACCCTCGTAGATGAACCGAACCAATTCAGGTCCTATGATTATAGCCATAGTTTTAGCAGGGTTAAGAGTGAGGCCACTTGTCAAAGCCCACTGCACCACTAGATCAATATCCGCCTCTACCTTTTGAAGTAAGCTCCTAAGATTGGTAATAGGCCCGGAAAGGTAAAGCCTAAAGTCGTCAGCATATTTGTGATAGTTACAATGACGAAGTTCACTATCAAGTTCAGAGGTATAAATATTAAATAAGGTGGGTGCAAGCGTGGATCCCTAAGGAATCCCTAAGGGAGCTTAAGGTCAGAAGTTACTTTAAGTGAAGCTGTAAGTGTACTATGCCTGGCACGGAACCCAGATTGCATTGGGCCATTAAATTGTCTTTTTCAATGTTTGCAGTAAGTTGCTGATGGACAATGCATTCGAAAGGTTTAGACAAAGCACATAGTATGGATATAGGACGGAAGTCTTTGGGAGACGTAGGGTTAGATATTTGAGGAACAGGGCGAATAATCGCCTCTTTCCAGGCCTCAGAAAATATTTCCATCTGCAGAGATGCATTGTAGATGTGCAAGAGAATAGGGCCAATGACTGGTAAAGCAAGGCGAATAATTTGAATTGAAATACCATCAGATCCTTGAGCATTTGATTTTTCCTCGAAGAGTCCCTTAATTAGGGTTTCTTGCGGTATGTCAGAAAAGAATAATTTAGTATCATCAAAAGTAGAGGGAACTGAGGACGGGGAAGGAGTGCTGTTTGCAAGGAGTGTATATTTTGTAGTAAAAGCTATTAACAGGTCTGCAGGGGAAAAATTGTTATCAGGAGCCAAGTGTTTAGAAGGAATAAGTCCAAGCCGTCGTAAGAGAAGCCAGATGTTTTCATTTTTATTCCTGTTTTTGATAGAATTGTAATTATATTGATTGTATGAATCCCGGATTTTGGTTTGTACTAAATTTCTCAATTTACGAAATTCGGTTTGAATAATACTATTTTCTGTTCTTCTAGCCAATCTACGTTTTTTTTTCTCTTTCTTTGATTAATTCTTTGATATAAGAAGTGATCCAAGGAGTGGACTTCTTATTTGCTTTAAGGGTATGGAGAGGCGAAAATTTGTCAGAGGCCGAAGATAAAAATGTAGTTAGACAAATCACCTTTCTATTTATATCCTTTTCAGTATAAATGCTATTCCATTCATTAGTAGAGAGGTACTCAAGAAATTCAGATTCATTTATATTCCAAAGACTGCGTATGGACAGAGGAGTTACACTAGGGGAGGGATTAAAGGAGAACTGGTATTGGATGCTGATAAGATCATGGTTTGAGAGGAATGAGATTTAGTGTTGAGTAGAAGAAATCACCTTGTCTAAATCGTCAACAATCATCAGGTCAATCCATGTACTAACATGATCAGAGTGGTGGGTGGTGTCATGGGGAACTATAGATAATCCGGCAGACAACACCACTGATTTTAAATAGTGATTTAAATTGTTGGTAGCATTAAGATTTGTGTGTAGGTCAACAGTGAGTACAATGTTATTATAATTGGGTACAAGGTCGAAAATGTCAGTCTCAAGTTCACTGTAATAGGAAGCGTTAGGAAGTTTGTAAATTACAACCACCAACACACTGTCCTGAGGCGACGATACCTCGATAAAAAGTTACTCAGCAGTAGGGTAATTGGCATAGAGACACAGTGCGGCTCTGAAAGTGTTTTATTACCATCTTCGGCACTGCCATGGTGTTGACCTATTGCCAGTCTTGCCATAAGCCCAGGGGGAACTTGAGTCCGTGTGGGAGAATTATCAGTGTAAGATCTTCTGGAATTTCTCATTTTCCACCAGTCAACGTTTCAGTGCTACAAAGCCTGATATTGTCCTCCAAGTTCTAAAGACAAAGATCATTTACGTGATTAAATTCTCGGCACTAGCCGATGGTAATATCACGGCAAAGGAGGAAGAAAAACGGGCGAAATATCAAGCACTTCTTTTCGAGCTGAGCAGGCTGTACCAAGGCTACAAAGTCCATCTTGTAGTTCTCATGATCAGCTGTCTTTCAGGTATGAAAGCTTCATTTCTTAGCTAACTCAACAAGATTCCGGCTTGCCAGCGTCAGGCTCATTCAATCTCAAACTGGATGCAAAAGTCTCTAAAAAAGTATCCAGAGGTGAAACCATCATCTCCAACTGTCCTGTCTGCCGCGTAAGGTCATCCGCGGCAAGTGGATGACGTACACGTTCCAGTTGCGTCGGAATTGGTTGCCTTAAGAAACCTCTCAAATAATAATAATAATAATAGGGATGTGGCGACTCAATTGCCCGAGAGCTCCGGCTCTTGCAGTCAACCATGTTGCATTGGACTAACTGCCCAATGCAACGAATGATACGGTTTCGTCACCAGTATCGCACAGTGTTACCCACAATAGGCCTCTTTGGTATGGAGGACGTCCTCACCTGTTCGCAAAGAAGCTCACTGGTGCGGAGAGGATTTATGCAGGGGAAATGCAAAAAGGAGAACTCAGCAGTAGAAAGAGAGAGCACGAAAGAACGATAAGGGAGAAAAGAGAAAAGGAGAAAAAAAGGTACATGGAAAAGGTAGAGGAAGCGGTAAGGGAAAGCAGGGTATGGGAAGCAATAAACAGGGAAAGAGGAGGAAGGAAGGGCATAAATGAAGAAATAGGAATGAAAGAGTGGACGAAGCACTTCAAGGGGCTGTTAGAAGGGGTGGAAAATAGAGTAAAAGGAGAAGAAAGAAAAGCAGTAGAGGTACACGAGGACAGCTAAAACGAGATTGGTAGGGAAGAGGTGAATGAGGCGATTGCTCGGTTGAAAAGAAATAAGGCAACAGGGGAAGATAACTTGGAAAATGAAGCACTGAAATATGGAGGATTAGGATTAAATGGAGAGCTGTGGAAGATTTGCAATACAGTCTGGAAAGGAGAAGGGTGGCCAGAGGAATGGAAGACAGGGCTGATAGTACCGTTCATTAAGAAAAGAGAGGACAAAAGGGTAGAGGAATATAGAAGGATCACACTCATGTTGGTGGGATATAAAATTTATGCGGAAGTGCTTTGAAGGAGATTAGAAAAACAGGTGGAAGAAAAGGGAAGTATACCACACAATGAAATGGGTTTTAGAAAAGGGATGGGAACCACAGATAATAGCTACGTGCTCAACTATCTAGTCACTAGGAACCTAGGGCGAAGGAAAGGGAAACTAGTCGCACTGTTTGTCGATTTTAAGGCAGCATTTTACTCAGATAGCAGGAGGGTGTTATGGGCAGCCATGAAAGAGAGAGGAGTAGACGAAGGATTAATAGAGAGGATAAAAGAAATATTCGTGGAAATTAAAATAAGGGTGAAGATAGAAGACAAGAAAGGAGAGGAATTCCGGACAGGAAGGGGGCTCAAGTACGGGTGACCATTGAGCCCACTTCTGTTTAGTATTCTTCTGGCAGATTTATAGGAGAAGTCGGAGAGGAAACGCAAAGATGGGACAACGCTAGGTACAGGCGAAGTATACTAACCAGCATATGCAGATGATGTAGTTCCAGTAGCGGATGATGAAAGAGGTATGAATCTGATGATGAGAGTGTTCGAAGACTATGTAAGAAAAAAGGGTTTAACAGTGAATGTGAACAAGCCTAAGATTGTGTGTTTGATAAATGAAGAGGGTACATTTGAGTACGAATAGAAGATAAATAACGGGGTGGTAGAGCTGGCGAAGGAGTTTTGCTACCTAGGATTCTGGTTCGAAACGAGAGGAGGAAGCGAACTGCAGGTGAGAAAGAGATTAGAATGCGCGAGCAAAGTAATGTGACAAGTATGGGGTATAAGGAAAAGAAGGTTCAAGGACGACTGGAGGATAAGAGTGTAGATGTTTGATGTGTTAGTATGGTCAGTGTTAAGCTATGGAGTGAAAATTTGGGAAGCAAAAATGCACAAGCGTGTGCTCGTAAGGTTATTGACAAAGAGAGGAGGGGTAACGTGGGGCATTCAAAATGGGAGAATGAGAGATATGAAATGAGGTTTAAATGTGGTATGCAAGTGAGGGGTAGAGCGTGGGAGAAAATAGAGGAAGATATGAAGGCAAGGCTAGGGGAGGAAAGATGGGAAAAAATCTCAGATTCAAGGTACAACAGCTGGTATAGATTGGTTAAGAGGCAGGGGGAACCAGAGTACCTGAAAAGGGTTAAAAAGGAGAGCAAATGAAATAGACTGTTTAGATTCAGAATGGGAGAGTGTGTAAGATCATGTAGGTATTGGATGAATTAAGAAGAGAATATATGTCGAGTATGTAGCTATGAGCAGGAAACATGGTTGCATATGTTAGAGAGGTTTACATGTGACGAATGGGGAGGGGGAAGTATAGAAGAGAGAATGAAATGGATTCTGAATGAAAATGGTCAGGGGGAGGAATGGATGAAGAAGTTGGAAGATATGAGAGAGAAAGCTGGTTGCGCAGGGTAGGAAAAAAGCCAAAAAATGACTCCCAAAGAAGGAGAATTACGATATAGTGTTGCAGAATAGAGTCCACTTTTGAGATGGATAATGGTAAGAGGAAATGGAAGCCCAGGTCGCAAGAGTTTATAAATAAGAATAATAATTTAAGACGATATGTAGCAAATAGTTAGCAAGGTGGTATAAGGCTTGTTTGTAAGAATATATGTAATACTTATGTAAAGACTCTTAAACACGTAAAAGGGATAGAGTATAAACAAAATAAAGAACTTAAAATTTAGCAGGTATAGAGAAAAATCGCAAAGCGGAAAAACTGTATTCAAATATTATTTATTTAATTAAACATGAAAATGAGAAAATATACTCAGAAAATTTTCTTTAAAATCGACGTTATAACATAAAAAATCAGGAAAATTTGCGAAATTAGATAATTTAAATTCAAATAGCTAGCTTTCCTGGGCCGATGCACCAAAAAATGAATATACTTTGTTACGTCCTAAAGACCTAAACATTTAAATTCCTATTTTGGCAACACAGCCTATTTTCCTGTTAATGTTTTCTTTTTCTACTTAACCATTTCTAGCTAAGTGGAATGAGAGCAAGCTAAGTGAATACATTTAAATAGATTTGATTTCATTTATTCAAATTTATAAAAGTTATGATGAATCGTGTTCTGAAATTTTAGATACCAAAAAATTGACTCCTTTCATTCATTTTAAATTGTGGATTCTATTGGCGTCCACCTTAAAGAGAAAGAAACTGATTCAAAATTTACATTTGACGCAAAAATTTAACAAATTTTAATTGAAGATTTTCTAAACTTACCTGTGCTCAATGTTTGTTTGTTTTAATCCCTTAGATGAGGAAAACATTTAACGTAATATTTTCCGTGAGTTGTGGAACTATTTCAATTGTCAATGGTATTTGTTAATCTAACTGCAAACTGATAACTCTGAACTGCTTTTCTTTGAGAATTGGTAACTCCGAGTTAGTAACTTATGTCCCGTTTCCAAAAGTATAGATTGTGACCGTAGAGACTGTCGAGTCTTTAGACTGGCTTCCGATTCGAAATTTTAACCGACTGTTTCAAAATGTAACTGTAGCAGTAGAGTGAAAATAGAATCTCTGATTGTGTGCGTGGTACACGGATTGACTTGGGGTGGCGGGCTAGACACTATGTAACTCATTGGTGGCATCTCGAAGATTTACAGCTTCCTTAGAAAGCAGGTGGTTGAAGTATAGCTGGAGTATAGAATAGAAATACAGAAATACCGTGGAAGAGTATCAAGTGGGATAACACAATAAAAGAGCAATTGGTGCGTCTCTATTACGAAAGTGCGAAGTTTGAAACCAAAAGCGAAAAAGGATACAATTTTAGGACGAAATTTGCTGCCAAGTATCCACATATAAAGAAAGTCGCACTAAGAGATCTTATCGCTAAGGCGATGGACTTTAGCGTGGAGAAACGATGGCAATGAACATCACTTAGAGGAAGCCGCGTCACACGATCAAGCAGCGGCAATTGATGCTCTTCCTCCGCCTGTTGATGATCCAGAACCACCGCATCCTCCCGTGGTAGACGGCCTAATTCAATCAGAGGCAGAAAAGGAGGTTCAGCAACCAAGAAGGCGATTAAAATTTACATACCATATGAACAATGATGTTATGGGCCTATATTTTTTGGAAGTGAAAAGTGGGCAAAGTGTGACGAGGGAACACCATCGAGTCTTCTTACTTGAGTACCGAGAGCTAGCCACAAGAATAAATGAGCAGAATCTAGCAGACTAAAAACGCTCAATATCTGTAAACAAATTACTTTCGGCTGTTGAAATAGCTACCATCAAAATGGAAGTGGAACAACAGCTTCCTATAGTTGAAGTCCCTTTGGAAGATGTGGACAACGAAGACCTGATTGAAGCTGAAGGCACAGGTGCCAGGGATAATGAACATCAAGTCCCGGTTCCAGTAGAACCACATCCGGGCATTAATAACCTTGATGCAAACAGCAAAATCCCAGAAAAACTACAGCTCCTAGAAAGGAATTTTGGTCATGTTTTACTAGAGTTCAGACATGTAGAACCAACACAAAGACATTCTCTGCCCAAGATAATCATCACAAAGGGTTTGTGTGCACTAATAGGACACCTGAACAGCAAGGTTTTACCTATGAATTTGTACGCAACACTAACTGCGTTAGAAGTGTAAACTCTTGTGTACTGTGCAGCTGTAGCAACCGTTAGAACATTGTGCCTCAGAACTAGGCCTACAAATGCAGTCTTTGCTTAAGGAAGGGATCTAGATCTACCATGGAAAATCAGGTTGGATATGGATGTCTGCAAAATAAGGTACAGGTTGGGTCGATTGACTAAATATAAGGAAGGAAATAGAACTAGAAAGCTGATACACCATGTTACTAAAATCATCCACCCTTGGTACATCGAGACATTGATAGTAGCAATACTGGATGAGATTACAGACTACCAATGGCAGAGACTTGATGTTTTTACTGATAGACTGCGTCGGTACAAGAAAAGTAGTGCAAGAAGGAAACAAAATCGAACCTTTTTGGCAGACGAAAGAAGGAGCTATCGTGAAATGAGCGTAAAGCAAAATAACCAGCAAGACACCAAAGTCCCTCAATTGGAAGACATGACTAACTACTGTTCGAGTGTTTGGGGAAAAACTAACAAGCAATTTGAATACTACATGGTTCGAACTAAAGAAAGCAAGACCAAGCAGTAACCAACAAATGGAGCTGACTAACATCACAGCTTCAGATGTTTCAACTGTTTTAAAAAGGGAAAGTAGCTGGAAATCTATAAAAGATGTTATGGTGTTGACCAGGGTGAATATATATAGTTGAAGATGTAAAGTGAAAGTCTGGAGATTACTGGTCAAAATCTCATTTTAATATATGTCTGAGAGACTCTCAGTGCATAATTAGTATACGTTTCGACTGCTCGCCGAAAGTCATCATCAGTACAAAATTTCAACTGGAAATGTGAACCTGTGTTTAAAATACATGACTTGTAAGCATGACAATTAAGATAAAAATATAGAAAGTATAGAAATTCTATTATTAAAAGTTAATACCTGTTAGTTTCATTGTATTTCTAAAAGGTTATATACCTATTGCATTGACTCCGTCTGCTGGACGGACTTAATTAAAGATTAGAATTATCATTGACATATTAAAAACACGCTTGTCTTCTTGCCATCCAGCAGACGGAATGAATACTGCAAGGAAAGCAGGTGATGTGTATTTGGTAGGTTGATTGACATTGACTTGATAGTACATTGAGTATATCTACTGCGCATGCCGTATCTCGTATGAAGCGTAAACAGTATATTGATGCAAAAGAGAAGGATAAGAGGGAGAGAGAGATAGAGAGAGAGATAATGTTAATGTTAAAATTTGCACTAACTGGTTCCGTAAACCTACGTAGTCTGTCAGATACACTAATTTCTATTCTATTACTTATCCTTCTTATAAAATCAGTATCATCAACAATTTAGTTGACAGAGCCGTTAAACTTTCCCATGTGAAAAACTTGTAAATAAACTAGTAGAACAACGAGTTCACAAAATTCTAACTCCTCGTCATAACAGATTAAACAGCGCCTTGAACTTACGTCATTCGATTGTTCTACTTTACAATCCACAAATGTCCAGAATTCTTCAAAAATTAAACAAGAAACATGATATAAAAACAAATTTTAAAACCTGTTAAAGATCCTTAAAATTTGTTTAGAACCCAGAAAGATCCAATTCCTAATAGTAAAATTAATAATGTAGTCTATAAATTAACATGCTTGGATTGTGAGCAATGTTATATCGGTGAAGCCAAACGTTATATTGACAACGTTATTATTCTAGCTAAAGAAGCATATCTCTTCAAACGTATGTTTATAGAAATGTTGTACATTATTAAAAATACTAATAATGTTAATCTTAGAACTGATATAGATAATATGAGCATAACATATAATAGCCTTATTCACGCTACCCAATAATATATATTTATCTTTATTCTTAACTATTAATTTTACAACTTTTTATAGGAATCCGAAAATAATCGCTCTTTAGTCTTGCTGCTCTCTCTCTTTTCCTTCTCTTTTGCAACAATATACTCTTCACGCTTCATAAGAGAAACGTCATGCGCAGTAGATATACTCAATGTACTACCAAGTCAATGTCAATCAACCTACCGACTACACATCACCTGCTTTCCTTGCAGTATTCATTCCGTCTGCTGGATAGCAAGAAGACAAACGTGTTTTTAATATGTCAATAATAATTTTAATCTTTAATTAAGTCCGTCCTGCAGACGGAGTCAATGCAATAGGTATATAACCTTTGAGAAATCCTATTAAACTAATAGGTATTCACTTTTAATAATAGAATTTCTATACTTTTTATATTTTTATCTTAATTGTCATGACATTTTAATTACTTCTGCTTTTGCTCAAATCGGTATTATCACATATTTTCATTCAACATACGTAGTTTCTTAAAAACCGTCGCTATAACGTTTCTTTTTAATTATTTACGCTTACAAGTCATGTGTTTTTATCACACATGTTCACATTTCCAGTTAAAATTTTGTACTGATGATGACTGTCGACGAACAGTCGAAAAGTATACCAATTATACACTTAGAATCTCTCAGACATATATTGAAATGCAATTTTGACCAATAATCTACATACTTTTATTTTATATCTTCATGTATGTAGCTGGAAAGCTTCAAGTCCGGACATGGCGCACAACTTCTGGTACAAGTACCTGACAAGTGTGCATTCTGCGATGGCAAGGTGTTTTCAGAAGATCGACGAACGCCCAGATCTGATTCCAGACTTTTTGCTCAAGTGTAATACGTATATGATGCCTAAAAAACCAGACGCTCAAAATCCATCTGAATTTAGAACGATAGTTCATCTTCTAATAATTTATAAATACCTTACAGCCATCAGTGCAGATAAGGTATATTCTCACTGCGATGAGAATGACGTTCTAACGGAAGAACAAAAAGGATGTGGCAAAAACACGCGGGGCAGTAAAGATCTAGTCACCATAGACGCTGTTGCCATGACGCAAGCTCGTAAACATCAAAGAAACTTGCACATGGCATACATTTAGTACAAGCAAGTGTTTCCTTCCGTACCACGTGACTATTTGCTGAAAGTCTTAAAAATATATAAAATCTGCCCGCACATCATTGACTAACTAAGTCGTGCGATGATTCTTTGGGGTACAAGAATCAAGTATTTTGATCATGGACAACCAAGGATAACTAGATCAATGCACAATACGATGGGTATCTTTCAAGGGGACCCCTGTAGTTCGCTGTGGTTCTGTTTACCGTAGAACCCATTTATCAAGACAGTAAATAGCATGTGTCATGAGTTTCAAATACATGATAACGAGGATGGTCATCAAGTGACCCATCTTCTATACATGGATGGTCTGAAGCTAAACGCTAGTTTGGACCAGAACCTGCAGCAAGTGATCGATGTCACAAAGCAGTTTTCCAATGGTATTCACATGGAGTTCGGACTAGATAAATGCAGAACAGTGCATTTAACGAGAGGAGAATTAGGGACCGCTGAGCTAGAGAAAGATTTCGATAATGTCATTGCGACAATGGCTGAGGGCCACTCATATAAATATCTGGGTATTCTCGAATCGAGGATTTATTCTGAAGAGTTCTCGGAACTCAGCAAAAAAAATCAGGACAATCAACACCTATGCCATCCCTGTCCTCACGTACTCCTTGGACTCATCAATTGGTCTAACAACGACCTTGAAAGGTTAAACAGAACCGTCGGCGTAGAAAAGACAAAGCACCAAATGCACCTCAGTAATTCGGCGATTGAAAGGGTAGTTCTACCACGGCATAGATGGGGTAGGGGCGTTGTAGGTTTCAAGAAACTGTGTAAGTCACAAGTTATACAGTTGCAAGACTATTTTAACAGCAAGCGAGATGTTGCGTTTTACAGCACCACCTGTATAGTGGTTCTTGACTACACGCCGTTAAATTTGCCCTCGGAGGAGGCCTTAAATATCAAGGCAGAAACTATAGAGGAACTAGAAACGCAATGGAAATAGAAAGCCATCCATGGAGAACACCCCAAAACGTTAGATCAACATAAAGTTGGTAGTGCGGTATCCAATATTTGGCTGAGGAAGGGCGTTCTGCATACTGAAACGTAAGGATTCATCATTGCGATTCAGGACAGGGTTGTCAGCACCAGAAATTATCTCAAACACGTGTCACTTCAAGACGTGGATGACCGCGTCCGATTATGTGGAGGTAGCAACGAATCCATCGAGCACATTATTAATGGTTGTCGCTTAATGGCTCAAAGGGAATATACACACAGACATAACGATGTGACGGGGATTGTACACCAACAACTTGCCAATGCCTGTTTTAGAAAACGAAGATTACATTACAGCAGAACAATTATTCACTATCGTTAACAGAAAGCGTTATTAAAGAAAGAATTAATGAAATTTACAATAGTTCCAGTGTCGCGTCCTGAGCAAAAGGCGAGGGTAGTATGGAAAATAGGAAAACAGAGAGAGAGAGACTAGTCTGCTGATTATGTCAGGCTGTTAAGACCTGACCAATTATTTATTGTGGGTTTGTGTGTCACTTATCAGCCCTACGCCGACTGTGTCAGTATTCAGAACTTAAATAAGTGTGAGATAGTTGCTTTAACAATTATTTGATTATCGGGAATAAGAACAGAGTTAAGAGTTACATAAATTAAACTTACGTGTACCTTTCTACGCTTGAAAGGGCGAGAGTGAGTTGCTTTGTCGGTTGGAACTCCGGGTTTATTGTAGAGCAGCGACGGAACTCTACCGCATGTTTTTAATAGTGAAAAGGTGTACGAGCACTTTTCAGTAATGGTAAGGATATACAGGGTGCTACAGTAGATACTCAATCCACATTTGAGTTCTTTTCGCGAACGTTAACACTGCGGACTTTATTCGGAAAGTTACTCTGCGACGACCGAAAGTCTCAGCGAAGGGACTTAGTCCAAGACTTGATCACGTTAACTATTTTGAATTTGAACTTTAAAATATGCGACTTAGTCATAGTTTTTCTTCGGTCCAGGGTTTATATCATCCTTACTCCCTATGGGCGTGCAATTGTGCGATCGGCACGTACGGTGAAATAATGCGATCGGCACGTACGGTTCTAATAATTGGATGAGCATATACAATTAAACAGTGAATCACTCTAATGGGTGTCAGGTTACACGAGTGATCGACGAGTGAGTTTCCTTCTTCTAAAGTCCGCGGTTACCGATTACCTCTTCTCTCGCTCTTTCAGAGTTTTGGATTTTGTACGTTAGCTTAGCTATGTGCGATATCTCTAGTCAGACACTATCGGTTACAATCTTGTCTGACTATGCGCATGTTTCTCCACTAAGTGGGTTATACTTTAATAGTAAGCTAGGCATGACATTATATTGATAACTTATTACTTTACTTTTAGACATACGTGTGCATTGATGTTCCATCTGATTAGTTTTACTTTGTCATTGTTTATGTTTCAGATTATTAGGAATATGCATACATTTGTATGTTATTAAATATACTTAATTATCTTATAACGGTAGAAACTGCAATTACAATCTCTCATTAACCGAGCGTATGCTAAGTTATCGGTAGCCTCTGAGTTCTTAGTGATATATATAATTTTAAAAAAATAAGGTTAAACAACCAGCGCAGGGTCTCACTGGGAGCTACTGCCATCTAAAAAAAATGGCAGCGGCTCCCAGTAGGACCGCGGTAAATCCCATTCATGGCCACGTCTCACAACCGTGAGATGAGTGGTCACAGGACACGATGAAATCACAACGACAACGCAAGTGCCTTGGCATATTTTTGGCACGCGGGAATGGCTTTAAGGTTACGAACCAGTGATAGTTTCGCACCTCCGAGAGCACCTATCACAAGGACAATTACTTGTACCGAATATTTTGGGTACATTCTTCGCAGCTCCCTTTTAAGGTCTTGATACCTCTCCTCCTTTTCTTTCTCCTTGGAAGTGATGTTATATTCGGACGGGGCCGAGAATTCGATCACGAATATAGTTCGTTTCTCGAAATCTTGAAGAACAATGTCAGGCCTCGAGTGTGCAACGGAGACTACTGTCCGAAAATCGTAGTTCCAGAAAATTTGGCACTTCTCATTTCGGACAATTGACTCTATTTCTCTTGGAGCCTTCGGCAGGGCAGGGTCGCGGCCAACACCGTAAGAGCGACAAAGATGGTAATAAAGGACTCTTAGGGCTGCATTATGTCTGTAGATGTACGTTGTTCCTGCGTGGGTGGGACACCCCGATAGAATGTGTTCCAGGTACTCAGCGTGTGCATGACATGCTCTGCACATATCGCTCGGAACTTCTTGACATAAAATGCGGTCACGGTATGCTAAGGTGGAAATGACACCGTCCTGGCATGCGAAAATGAAACCCTCCGTACCTGAATTAAGCCCTGATGATCTGAGGAAAGCAAAAGTTTGCTCCTTCGACAAGGACTGTTTTTCTACATTTCTGTGAAAATTTCCGTGCATTTTCTTGTGGAGTAGCTCTTGATGGAATTTTTGAACTTCTGCTTTCTTCACTTCGGCTTTCAGAAGTGAAGCATCTAGATGGAGTAATGCACTTTCCTCACTTCTGATGTTAAAATTCAGGCCAAGGGTCTCGGCCGCTTGCTCCGCGGCTTTGTAAAGGAACGCTCCTTTGCCAATCATCTCGTGGTTCCTGACCATTTTTAGGAGAGGATCTCTGCCATTGGCTACAATATAAGCTGTACTCAGAGTTATGAAGTTACTTCAGTTATGAAGACACTGGAGATTCAGAAGTCCGCGTCCGCCTTGACGGCGTGAAATGTATAATCGCGGAACTGACGAATTGATATGCAAGCTTTTATGCATATGCATGATCTTACGTGTGGTGACATCAAGGGCCTTAAGTTCGTTCTTCGTCCATTGAACCACCCCAAACGAGTAGAGTAGAACCGGGACGGCAAGCATGTTAGTCGCAGATATCTTGTTCAACGCTGACAGATTGGAAGACCAAATCTGTCGTAGAAGATGCTTGTTTTTGCTTCAGAGAGACTCCTTCACTGATGTTACGTCCTGAATGCGGCTTTGAGGCACGCCCAGGTATGTATAGGTCTCTCCAGTGTTAAGATGTCTGATAACACCTATATCCACAATCTCAGGGTCCCCGGGAACGCCAACAATCTTTCCGTCTTTTAGATGAATTTTGGCACATTTATCCAATCCAAAGTCCATCCCAATCTCTCCTGTGTACTTCGCGACGATATTTATGGCCGTTTGAAGTTTGCGTCTACCAGAGGTATATATATATATATATATGTATAGACTGTATGCTGTCACCTCCGTGTAGTTGGCTCTACGTTCTCGCCTCCGCTATTTCCCGTGAATATATTTAAATTTTATATGCATATATACGTTAAGGGGGACCTTCTGATTAGATTTCTCAAAAGAGGGGTAAAAAATTTTCATTTTGAAAATATATATATATTTGTGATACTGGTCGTACGAAGTGACCTGCTCTATATATAAGGAAGCGCGTTAGACTCTATACGTACTCACCTCAAGCGGTGTTGCCATGTCTGGGAGGTAGGATTCTTACCTGCATCCATATCTCCCAGGTATCTATGTGATCTGACAATCAAGGCATAATTTGAGAATTTAGCTAATTGGAAATATCATTAGTGCGGATCCCGGACTTGAGTTTTGAGGGGACTATGACATAATTACCTTGATTTAATATTGTATATAGGTAAAAATATTTAGTTTAGAAGAAAGCATTTTAAAAAGAGTTTTTCATTGTAATATATCGCTTCAGAGATATCTTCGTAAATTCGTTTTTGGCGCTAATTATGATTTTTTTACGGTTTTTTAAATGAAAATTGTTTCTGATACATAAAATACTACTTTATACTGATGATTAGATGTTTAAATAAATTGTCCGAACAATATATTATTGATTTTAGCAATTTGTTCTTAGAATAGAGTTAGAAAGTCCCCGTTTTTTAACAAAAAATTGC
>CAKNWW010329297.1:400-14876 GCA_932074435.1 Andricus kollari
TTATAAACAAAATTGAAGATTTTCTCAAATTTTCTACCTCAACTTCAACTTTTAGCACGACCTAGAAACTTTTTTTCAAAAACCTCAAAATTACGCTACATCGAGCCTGAAATCTTATCTTTTACATCTCTAATTGTACAGCAATGGTGTCAATTGTGAGTAATTTAGCTCAGATACAATTGAACATTTTCAATCATATATTGGGTACCCATGACGATTTTTTAAGTTTTCTTGGCTTAAATTAAAGATCAGATTTCAGGCTCGATGTCGTATAATTGTGAGGTTTTTGAACAAATTTCCCTAGGTCGTGCTAAAAGTTGAAGTTAAGGTAGAAAATTTGAGAAAATCTTGAATTTTGTTTTTAAACTTTTCACGTACTGTATTATTTTCAGAAGGTCAAAGAAATATTTATTGAGCACCACTAGACGGGGAATTTCATAAGCTTTCCAACTGTTTTATGAAAAATGCTCTATTTCCTTTTTTCACGAGATATCGTGGCTCGAAGTCAGCAGTGATTTTTAATAGCGCTCACACGAGTCGTGCGCACAATTTCCGACGGTAGTGTATTTCCAAGAAACCTTGTAAAAAATTTGCATAAATACTGCACGAAATCATTTATGAAATATTTTGGAAATGTTGCGTGAAACATATCTTAGAACATTGATAGAAAATTTCAGAAATAATGTACGAAAATATTGCATTCCAATGCCTAATAATAGTTGCAGCAACCATACAGATTATATTCCTCAAAATATTGTCAGAATATTTTCAAAATGTTTTTATGAAATATTTCTAAAGCTTGCTGCTAATATTTAAAAAATATTCAAATAATATTTCACAAATATTTCATGCAATATTGTGCACGATCTGTGCAAGGAACATATCTTTATTTCAGAAACATTTCTTAGAAATGTTTCGAAAATATTGCGAACCTTACAAGAAACCTTGCAGAAATCTTGCAGCAATATATCATGCTGTGTGGGTACTAATTTAAATAGAAAAACTCGCTAATTTGAATAGTAAGGACTACTATTTTAAATAGTAAAACTTACTAATTGTAATAGTGAGGATTGCAACTTTAAGTAGTGATGAGATCAACTAGCTTATTTGTAAGACTAACTAATTTAATAGTAAGACTTACTAATTAAAGTGGTAAGGCTTACTACCTGTAAACAGTATGTACCATCGAAAGTTTGTGCGACAAGTAAAGTAGTAAGGACAACTACTACCAATCTTGCGAATAAAAGTAGTAGCCCCAAGCAATTAAATAGCAGCGGCATATACTACAAGCTAAAGTAGTTGGCCCTACTACTTTATTAGTTGGCCCAACCAACTATTTTTTTCAGTGAAGGACGAGAAGAGTGAGTTCAAATGAGGGGACGGAAAGTAGGGAAAGTAAGGGTGGTGAGAGGGAATGAGGGGAGGAAATGTAGTATAAGCGAGAGGAAATTAGGAGAGGGACAGCGAGAAGAAATAAGGTGAGGGGAAGTAGGAAAAGTGTGGGAAAATGATGGGGGGGGGGTAGGAGAAGTATAAGAATGAGAAGAAAATACGAAAGGGGATGTATGGGAAGTGAAGGGATGGGAACTGGGGCACGTGAGGGGTAATAAGCAGAGGGGAAGTATACAAAGTGAGTTCAAGTGAGCGGAAGTAGGGGAAATGATTATAAATGGGGATGAGTAGGGCAAGAAAAGTTTGGAAAATGATTAGAAATAAGGGTGAGTAAGGGAAGGGAAGTAGAGGAAGAGAGTGTTAGCTGGGGAGACGCCGAGAGGGGGTGGGATTAGAGGAGGAAAAAGCTTTGGCAAGGGAGAAAGTAGGGGAGGGGAAGTAGGGGGATATGGAGAAAGTAGAGAAGGGAAATTATGGTAGGGGAGGTTTGAACGACTTAATTAACGTCTTAATAGGCTACGAAATCCTGTTTTATAGATACGCGGCGCCTATTTTGACTATTTTTACATTCTCATCCTAATGAGAAGGTATTGGTTTTATGTAAAATTTGACTCAGTCGGTTTTCAACAAATCTCCACGTTTTGAGACTCCCTGAGCTAGAAAAAATGATTTTTACCAAGGTGTCAATCTGTAGTCTGTATGTCTGTAGGCACGATAACTTTCTAAAAAATGATCAGATTGGATTGAGCTTTGGCACATTTCTTGAAGCCTTAAAAGATAAGAACGATTTCGTTAGCCAGCTATTTATGATAAAAATACAAAAAGTGAGCACATTTTGAAATTTTTTGGACCACTTTTTTTCAAGATATGAAAATTCTATGTATGGTTATAAGCAGTACTCCAAAAGATGAACAATTTATTTTTATGATATTTTTTGATAAAAAGAAAATTCTGAGAGTTATAGCATTTTCAAAATCCAAGAAAACAAACGAAAATTAAGATTTTAAGCCGAACAACGCACGATATGAAAAAAAGTCAAGAGGAGAAAAGAGTTTCTTTTTGAGAGCCCTACAAGATTATCATAACGACTTTTCAAATTTGTTCGAAAAATCCATAATTCAAATTTTGTTCGCACAAAAAATAATGAAAAATTAAAAACTCCATTTTGCGGTCAAACTATGCAAGATACAAAAAAAAGATGAAAAGGCAAAAATCGTGCACCCAAAAAAGATCTACAAATTTGTTAGTAATTACTTTTTGATGGATGCGTAGTTTTTGTTTTATTCGTGAAAAATTACATTACAAATAAAAAACTTAAATTTTTGGACAAACAACACAAGCTATGAGAAAAACTGAATGGACAGAAGTCGCTCATCCAAAAAACAGCTACGAATTTTTCATCAACAATTTTGCGATAGAAAGCTTAGTTTTTGTTTTAATCGTAAAAAATAACATTAAAAATAAAAAAATTTAATGTTTTGAAAGACGACACAAGGAAAGAAAAAAAATAATAGGCAAACTTATTCACTCAAAGAAGATGTACGAATTTGTCATTTATAATTTTTAGAAAGGGCGAGTATTTTTTTCAATCGTAAAAAGTAAGTATAAAAATAAACAAATTAAATTTTTGGAAAAACGGCACAAGAGACGAAAAGAAATGAAAAGACAAAAGTTGTTCACCAAAAAAGATCTACAAATTTGTTGTTATAAAAATGCATCAACAATTAAAAATTAACTTTTTGGAAAAGCGACACAAGCTCCAATAACTTTTTATTTAACAAAATTGTTCACCTGAATTGTATCTACAAATTTGCTCAGAACCACTTTACAGTAGTTGCGTTTTTTCAGTTTAAATAATAAAAAATAACGTTAAAAATAAACAAATTAAATTTATGGAGAAACGACAAAAGTTGCAATAAAATGCAATAATAAAAACATTTTTTGTATAGGATGCACACTTTTTTATAATCATAAAAAAAGACAATGAAAATACGTATGTTTCAATGCCAATGCCTATCATGAATTGTGATAATATAAATTTATTGAAATGATAGCTTTTTCAGGGTATCTGAGAATAAAAATTAGTGCAAAATAAGGAGCAAATTAATTGAATAAGCAGTACCGGCCTGAGATAAAGAAAGGTATATCAATACATTTGATATAATAATATTAAACATAAAGTAGAAAAGTTCAGATTTTGGACAAAATCGAGTGCGAAACACAAGATTCGTGATGAGAATGTGTTCGTTAAAGTCAACGGAGCTTTAATAAAAGAAAATTAACAATCACCAAATTACAGTTGTCGATGATTTGACGTTTATTTTAGAAGGTCTGGGCGCAAATGTGGGCGCCCTACGCGCGCTCAAACTTGATTCGATAATTTGCAGTTAGATAACAATTCTGTATTATTCAAACAAATTGAGTAAACTAATGCACTATTTTGCTATTTTTCAGTAGATAAGATTCATATTTTTAGTATAATAGACTGCTTATACACAAAGCCTCCTGCTGGATACTTTTTGAAGTTAGAAATCATTGCATGTTGTTTAAACAATTTTGATACACAAATTCGTTATTTGGCCATTTCTCAAAATATAAGTTTTGTATTTTTATCAGAAGCAATCACAAATATCATACCGATCACATTTTTGTTCAAAGTGAGGAAATTATTATGCATAGTTTGAACAATTTTCATAAACGAATGCTTCATTTGGCCTTATTTCAATTGTATACGTTTTTTTCTTAGCCGAATGAACTACGAATATCTCAATACTGGCATTTTCTGTCTTATTGTGCTTTTTAGATGATAATTGCTCATTATTTAAACTAATGAAGTCAACAAAGTCATGGTTTACACATTTTTCAGCGGAAATCTTTTAGTTTTTCAGTATATTCATCTGAAAATATATTTTCCAGGTGTATTTGTTAATTAGTTTGGATTAGGGTATTATACTCAGAAAACTAAAAAGAATAATGAAATAGCAAAAGACCATAAGTGAGATATTTATAATAGATTCTGCTAAAGAAACGAGGCTTATACACTAAAAAAAGCTAAGCAAAGAATTGATTAATTAAGTTTTTTCAAACAATAAAAAATTACTGCTTGACACAAAATATCACATCAAAAGGCTTTGGCAACATATAAGCAGTTGATTCTGCTGAAAACAAAATTTATTTGCTGAAAAATTGTTCAATAATGAATTTTTTTCAATAATTTATCATTGTTGTCTAACTTCGGTGAGATATTTGTCAGTGCCCCAATTTTAAAATTCAGGTCTTCCGATCAGTTTATTGACCAATTTATAGACTTTTACTAATATCCCTCTCCGAACTACAGAGGGTGAATTTTCATCCCCCTGGCGAAACAGGTATTTTCAAATGGTCATAACTTCCTTTCTAAAAATGTGAATTGAATTTTCTATGAGTGATTTCTGAAGGGGTTTTCATGTCCTTTCATTCTGTGAAATCCACTGTTTTTAATGTTTTAATTTTTATAAACAAATTACCATGTAAAATGTTTATTGCGCATTGTTTGCTTCTCTAAACTTGAGGCTTTTTGACTGTCTTTTTAAAGAGATCATGTTCTGTTGCGAATGAAGTTTTTACAATTGCAATTGTCCGCTCACGTTTGGAATGAGTGCGTGGTATTGTAGGGTGTCGGGAATTGTAATTGCCTCAGTGAATCTAGTTTCTAGTTTTTGGGTCATCTCTATGTGATCTTCTTTCGAACTGAACAGAATGACTGTTTCCTTTAAACGATTCTTAGCCCATTAGAATAACTCCATCGCTGTTAGGATTGGATTCTGTTCTGAGCCACCAATCCCGTCACCTGGACCTTCTCCATGTGCAGTTGCTTGGAAATAGGTTTCTGTAGAAATTGAAAAATCTTGTTTTTTTATTTAAAAGATTGCTGAAGGCATATTTATTTTTAAAATGCTGCACAGCTCCGTCTGTCATTTTTTGTACCAGACTGTCACGTGACCTATTCTTTTAAACGAACTTACTCATAAACTAATAAGTCGAATGAAGTTTCCATACCGAACAGACATAAAGGGAAGAAAGATGAAAGTGTGCCTGGTATAGAAAATCCATTCCACTTATTAGTTTATGAGTAAGTTCGTTTAATAGAATAGGTCACGTGACAGTCTGGTACATGCCCTTAAACAATCCGAGATATTTTCCATATTAAATACTTCAGTTCTTTTCCTTCTTTGTAATAAATAAGTACTGTAAATATAGTAGCTTGATTATTATTCCAATGGAAAGTATGTGCAGCATTTTGAATGATGAAAGCATAATTTTTTTCATATTTAGAATAAATTTTTAACTGAAGAACCCACAGCATTCTTCGAAGTAAATATCCAAGAGTGTGTAAAAAATTCAGTTACACAAAATAATAAATGGGCTCTTTGCGGGAAGCCTTTTTCGCTTGGGGTCAAAAAGTCCCCAGTATGCCAACTATGTTACGCGTCGGGAAGTGTGCCAACGAAGGGTTAAACAAAGTTTTTCAGTCATGAAAGAAAAAAACTGAAAAAAGTTGAATTTCTAACTAATGAATCATGAATCTTTAACCAAAAAATTATTCAACTTAGGCGCCGAACGCCTACAAGGAAGGGTTTAATAGTCTATTAAGACGTTAATTTAATTCTTAACTGAATCTTAGAACAAAATATTTTTTTATAACAAAAAATGTTTGAAAAAATATTTTACAAATATTCTATGAACAAAATTTGTTGACAAATTTTTCTTTTAATTTAAAAAATAATGTTTCAACAACATACTATAAGGGTTTCAGCCCGGGGCTACGAAACCCTAAAATTAACTTTTAAACAAATAAGTTCAATCTACAACCAAGTATTCAAATTTTAAATAAACAAATAATCATTTTAAGCCAATAATATAATAATTTTATATAATAGTTGATAGCTGATATTTCAGCCCAAAATAGATATAAATTTCAAATAAAAAATAGATGAATTCAACCAAAAAGACGAATTTTTTACAAAATACTTTAAACCTCAACCAAAGAAAGTTCATTTTTAACCTAACAGTTGCACATTTCATAAAAAAAGATCAAATTTCAACCAAAAAAATGAATTTTCAACCAAGGAAGATTTTTCATTCCAGACAGAAAAACAATGTTAACTTATTTGTTGAATTTCAAGCCAAAATGGCGAATTCTCTACAAAGCAGTTGAATTTTCTACCCAAAAATATGACTTTTCCACCCGAAAGTTCATTTTTAACCAAATAGTTGAACCTAAATTTCAAAATCGATCAATTTTGAAGAAAAAATGGAATAGAATAATATACAGTTCAAAAAATTGATTTTTATCCAAGAAAAGTCGAATTTTTAACCAAAAATAATCAATTTTCAACAAAAAATGGAAAAGTTAAATTTTCAGTTGAAAAAATTCATTTTAAAGAAAAGAAACGAGTTTTTTTACTACAATGATGAATCTTGATCTAAAATAACGAACTTCGGACAAAGTATTTAGTTCAACTCTTGACTGAAAAGTTGAATTTTCTACCCAAAAATGTAAATTATCAACAAAAAAGGTAATTTTTAATTGGAATAAAATAATTTTTAACTAGACATTTGAAACTAAAACTGAAATCTATAAGTTTTTAAGGAAAAATGAAATAGCTGAATTTGCAGTTTAAAAATTTTTATTTTAAAACAAAAGAAATTAATTTTTTACTACAATGATAAATCTTGATCTAAAATAATAAATTTTGAACAAAGTGATTTAACTTTTGACTGAAAAGTTGAAATTTCTACCAAGTTGTGGAATTGTTGAGCTAGAAATACGAATTGTCCACAAAACAGTTGATTTACCAAACCGGAAATATGAATTTTCAACAAAAAAGTTCATTTCCAACAAAATATTTGAATTTAAAACTAAAATCGATCAATTTTCAATCGAAAATGGAATACTTTAATTTTCAGTTCAGAAAATTAATTTCTAAAAAATAACAAATTTTTGACAAAATAGTTATAAAACAAATTTTCTACCATGAAGCTGAATTTTCAGACAATAATATTCATTTCTAAACCAAAAGATACGAATTCACAGTTTCACAAATTTTTTCACATACAAAAAATATACCATTATACGCAGAAAAATAACATCAGGAACAAATAGTTTAATTGTCAATTTAAAACGATCAATTGTTAATTTCCAATCAAGTAGTTGAATTTGCAACCCAAAAAGTTTAATTCAAAGTGAAAAATTAAAAATTTGTTATTAAATAGTTGAATTCTCCACCAAAATAATAGAATTTTCAATCCAAAAAGGCGAATTTTTAACAAACCAGTTGAATTTTGTAGCCGAAATGACAACTTTTTTACGAAATAATTGAATTTTCTACCGGGAAACATTTTTAGCCAAACCGTTAAATCAAAAACTAAAATCGATCAATTTTTAACCAAAAATGGAGTAGTTTACATTAGTAGAATCCACCTCTAGCATTTCAAATCGAATTTTTAAAAATTAAGGTCCAACTGAAAATTAAGTATAATTAAATTCTAGCGATAAAAAATTTGCAGAATGATATTTTTGAATATATAATTCAAATTATTCAACACTAAAAAGTCACAATGTGATAAATTCAAAATTGAACTTAGGCTCAACAGTCTTTCACTATAAATTTTAATATAAGCAAATCACTTACATTAATCATTCATTTACGCATCTATCAAGTTTATTTGTAAAATCAGTACAAATATAGAAGATTTAAATTATTTTGTTATCTTTTGTATTAGTGTATACTTGTCCAAACATTAAGTAGAGATAAAAAACTGTTTCCAATTACTCAATCATTGTTGACATGAATATAATGCATGTTCATTTATGTAATATGTATTTATGTCCTATCAAATAAATACATATATTGCAGATATTGAAAGACTCGAATATGTCCTTACTACATTTTTCGTTTTTTTTTCTTCAGATGATACCTAGTATTTTTGTCCTTCTTTCAATTCAGAAATATTTTTTTCATGTCTCCACGTCATTACAATGAGACTGTAAAGCTCTTGAGGGTCACATGTTTGTATAGTTTTATCAGGATTTTATATTTAAATGTCTACCACATAAACCTTTTTTTGTCAACAGCTCTCCAGGTGCGAGATTTTATGACATAGGCTTTCAATATTTAATCAATTAAATAAATATGGTTGCGTAAAAGGAGGATTGAATTGTTTTAATACAGTTTAATTGCCCAAAATCTCTACCGCTTCCAATCATAAAGGGTAGAGGGGGGTGGGTAATTATTCAATGAAGGACCAGCATATTCATTAGTTACACGTAACCAAATTCCTTATTAACACGCAGCAATCTGTTTCTCCTCTACTTATAAAAAATGAAGATTTTTGTCTTCAACTTGGTGGTCATCTTTAATTCTATTGGTGAATATAATAATATAATATTTCCATAACTTTAGGTTCGTTTTTTAAGCTTTCCGCAAATAAAAATTTGACCGATTTAATTCGCGCCCTATCCCAGAGTTGGGTAGTAACTTCTTTCATATAACTAAGTTACCAAAAAGTTACATTATTCGTAACGAAGCAAAATAATAGAGGAAACTTTCTTGAAAAAAGATTTCGTGAAAAATGTGTCCTTTCATTCCAGCTAATCCCGTTCTAGTTACATTGTAGGTTATGAACATAACCTTATTTACCTCATTTAGCTTATGGATATTTCTTGTTAATCACATTTTTTTGAATTATCATCTTAGTTAGATTGATTTTTAAATTATAAAATTAAGGATGTGAACAAGTAACTTTTAGGTCACTGGACGTTATTTTATCTTATAATTCTAACTAGTTACAGTCATTAGGACCGTTCCTGGACATTTTTCCGCCCGCGTGCAAACATTTTCGAACCGCCTCTTTACCCCACTGTAAAAAATAGGATTCGATTTAGGACGTAATTCGGTATTAAAACAGTTCATGTAACAGAACCGTTGCTCTTCAGTTTGATCGTCCAATCTAATAAAATAAGGTCGAGTTGTGATTGAAATAGGCTCGATATGACAATCATCTGTAAACAACTGAATTTGATAAAACGAATTCTAAACTGTCAAGTTTAGAAACCAATGTCACCAGGAAATGACATGGATACTGAGACGGTTCGTTCTATTATTATATTTAGAATTAAATCATAAAGCTACGGGCGAATATTTATATTGATCTCTCCCTTGAGTGAATCCACAATCCGTTACTTTTATCGTAAAAGAAAGATTTAAATTTTAATGTGAATTTTACTGTCAGAATTAATCTTACTAAGCTGTTGTTCATTTAATTTTCAAATTTAGTTATAAAATGGTTAGGGCTAGTTTTTATGTCTTATCAGTATTGGAATCAACTTATATCGTTGGTTGCAATTCACTGGACAGGGAAAAGTAAACGCAAATTGAACGAATGTCTCGATGAAAATAAAAATCATTGAGATAAGCTTGAAATGCAACATTACCATTACTAAAAATGAGTATAATTTTTAGTAAAATTAAGATCTTGAACTAAAATCAGTCAACTGCATAATTAAATTGTGAATATTGGTGAGCACAAAATCGATCCCCGGTTAGAGAGAATTTGATAATGTTACGATAGCGCTAACATTTGGCAAAGCAAAAGGGCATAAGTGCCAAAATTTGGCACAATAAAAGGGCATAAGCGCTAAAGTTTGAAATTCCAAAAGGGCATGAGCGCCAATATTTGAAATTGCAAAAGGGTATAATCGCCAACATTCGGCACAGCAAAAGTGCATAAGCGCCAATATTTGGCAAAACAAGAGTGCATAAGCGTTAACATTTGGCACAGAAAAAGGGCGTAAGCATCAAAGTTTGAAATTCCAAAAGGTTATAAGCGCCAATATTGGTAAAAAAGCAAAAAGGCACAAACGCTAAGATTTGGCACTAAGTACTACTTAACCTTACTGCGCAGCCGTATGTGCTATGTAACTCTACTGTGTAGCGAATTATGTCGCGTTACTCTACTATGCGGATAAATTAGCCACCTAATTCAGTTGCGCATTCACAACTTCCATGTAAGTCTATTGCGCATATACATATGTACCTCTAACATCACTGCGCATCCGTGAGTATCATCGGACTCTACTGCGCATCCTTACAGTCATGGAACTTTACTGCGCATCATTATAAGCCATGTAACTCTGCTGCGCAGGTATAACTGCTATGTAACTCTACTGTGCATCTATAGGTGGCTCTTGATTTTACTGTGCAGCAATAGGTGCCGTGTAACTATACTGCGCATCCGTATGTCTCAAGGATTCGGATTCGGACTATTAAGAACTTAAAGGATCAGATCCTGTACCTTTAAGAATTTAAAAGGCCCGGTTGCGGACTCAAACTAAGAACTGAAAGGGTCCGAGTATGGATCAGAACCCTGCAGAAATTGAAGGGTCCATGTTCGGACCCAAACCCTTAAGAATTATAAGTGTCCAGTCCTCACCCGGACTGGTCCAACCTAAAACATTCCAGTAATTCTGAATAAATTTATTTCGCTATCTCGGATCATTCATCAATCTGAAGTTAGCAAACTAAATAAGACAGAAACTGGTACTAAAATAGACTATTTGTGAGATCATATTAGAACGCCCAAAAGAGGATCCCGGATAAAAATGAAAGTCTAGATTTTAGTGTGCCTTTTCCTACCCATTAAATTTTAATTTGTAATTATAATACATTATATATAATTATCTTTTATATCTATATTGTATGCTACATAAAAATTTCTTTTGAATGAATTTCATTGTGTAACATGTACTCGCCTTGCCTTCATCTTAGCAAATGTAAACAATTAGCGATTTCATACTCGATAGAAATGATAGCTAAGTTTGATAGACGATGTTCGGTCATTGTTGTCCGTAGACAATTTTTTATAATCTTTATTTTCGAAAACGATCATTCCCCAGCTGCAACTGAAACCGGCAATATAAGCAGTAGTAGTAGTGCTTTACTTGTTTGAGAATCATTCGATCCATACAAATAGATTACAGTTCAATTCTAAAACTAACTGTTATTCTAATAAATAAAAACAAAAACTAAAATTAAATGTTGATGGTAAACATTACCGCAGAGGAGATAAACCGTGCATACAACAAAAGCAAATAAAAAAAACCTTGAACTATATAATTAATATAATGCTCATTTGTGGAACTTACTAACAAACATAATAATTTTTTTGATAGAATTTTTGTCTGGGTTATCAAGAATATTCAGCCAGGCATTCCTTATATTTAAAAATTGACATTCTACTAAAAGGTGGTACACAGGTTCTGTATAAAAACTACTCTCATGACAGTAGATTCAATAATCATCAACATTCAGACTGCAGGTTTTATTGTGGATTATAAGTCTAGGTATGAACTTATTTATTAACCTCAATTGCGCTATAATTCTAATAAAACCGAGTGGTGTTCTTGACAGAGTTAAATATTTCTGAGGTCCTTCTCACAAGGTTAATTGAGGATAAAGTATTAGAGCAGAGGACGAGTGGGCTCGCTGTAAATCTTCTAGATATTATATTTGATCATAAGCTCTTTATCCATGCCGAATTATTCTTTTGATGAGAGGCAAGAGAAAGAAATTCCCAATCGCCCTCTATCCCAATCTATTTAAATATACTTCTAACCTGGCGGGCCCAGTTGTATTTCTCTAGGGTTGACAAATCATATTTTAATCTATCCAGTTCTCTTAATCCTAAATAACATTGCTTCGGGTATCGATCGTCGGACATATTGAGAATTTTCTCTATCCAATTGAGAATTGACCCAAAAACTTTAACTGCAAGTTGGTATGCACCTATTTCTAATCTAACAGCATATCCAGCAGTATTTCGTGGAACATGCAGGATTCTCTTATAAAAAGTGGTTTGAACTTTTTCTATAAAATCTAAATACCTCAGGCTCCATATGTGCGCACCATACATTAAAACGCTGGATACTAGACTATCCAAAGCCGAACAATAGGGTTCCATGAGTTAAGTTTCAATCTGTGAATCAGAGAAATCGTTGCTCCTACAACGAGGTTAGATTTACGAACAGCTTCATCTTTCGCCTTGACAAAAAGTGCAGATTGGGTGAATGGGATGCCCAGGTAGATATAACTTTTGACAATATCAATCTCAGAGGTCCCGGACATAAAAGGTGGGTATTTTTTGTTATGGCCATGACCGCCCTTGCTGTAGATTACTATTTTTCTTTTTTCTGTGTTGACCTCGAGCTCATTTATCCTACAGTAATCCAATAATCCTTCAAGAATCTTACGCATTCCAGCCGGGGAGTCCGCAAGGAAAGCCAAATCGTCGGCGTAAGCTAGGAGCAATATTTCCAACAAATGGTCTATTGATACACCTCTGATACCTCTGGCATACATAAATTCTTGTAAATCAGCAATTAAAAATGTAAACATTGTTGGCCTTAGAACCTCCCCTTGCATGACTCCTTTCGTTGAATATACCGATCCGAAGACGACCTTATTTCCTTTGATCACAATATTAGCTTTAGAGTAAAAATCCATTACCAATCTAATAAATTTTGACCAACAACCTTTCGAGATTAATTTGTTCCATTAGATATTGTGACTAACTGAGGGAAAGGCTGATTTGAAATCCACATAGAGTACAAAAAGTTTGTATCAGTTCAGTCTCAGACGATTTTGAATCATTGCATTAAGGATAAAGATCTGAGCCGTGCAACCCCTGTCCCTCCTGAAACATGCCTGCCACTCTGGGAGGAGTTGCATGTCTTCAGCCCAAGCTGTCAGCCTTTTCGAAAGAATCTGCGTAAATATCTTTGTAACACAGTTAACTAAGGCAATTGGTCGGTAGTTCGCAGGATCAGTGACATCCCCTTTCTTGTGCATCATTCTAAGAAATGTGTGAGACCACGATCAATTATTTTATTAAATAATGAGTTTAAATAAAGGATCAGATTGCCGGGCAAATTTTTTAAAAAGTCATAGCTAATACCATCCGGACCAGGGGCCTTACCATTTTTTGACTGTTTCAAGCTTGAAATAGTTTCATCAAGAGTTACATGTGAGTCCAGATAAGGATTTCGAACATTATTAATCCGTATAAAGTAAGAATTTGGATCCCGGACTGGGTATAGAGATTTCAAGTACTGTTCCCATATTTTTAAGTCTATATCATCATTATACGAAGGTTTAAAATTATAGCTATTTACTATTTTCCAGAATTGTTTAGAGTCGATTGCATTCGCGAGAGAATCTAATAAGGAATTTTCATAATCTTCCTTCTTGGAATCTAATAATTTTGTATATACTTTTTTACAGTTCGTATAAATCGACACAATATCAAGGTTGCATTTTTGTTCCTCGCATTTCTTAAGTACTTGTTTCAGTTCTCTTTTACTTTTTCTACATTGTCTATCAAACCATGGCTTCGAACGACTCAGGTTTTTAGATGGTTTTACGGTCATGTTAAGTTCTGTCGCTATCACTTTAAGAGCACTAATTAAATTTTGTGAAAGGCCATCTATCGACAACATTGCAGAGTTAATATTTGGAGGGTACTGGATAATTTCTTTAAATTTATCAGCAAAGTCATTATTCCACTTAAAAAAGGGGTGCTCGAATAGTTCGCATAATTTAAATTCGAGTGATCTAATAACTTCAAAGCTACAGGAAAGTGATCCGATCGAGTTGGAACTTTCAGCACTAGGAAATCCTCGATTGACTGAATTCCCACACTATTAGACCAGACAAAATCCATGATTGAAGAACTTTTTTCTCTTATGAACGTACATTAAGCTGGGCCGTAGCTTTTAGTTCTCCCATTCAGGACAAAAACCCCATTTTTTTCAAAGCTTTCTACCATCTGTTTTCCCCTTTTGTCTAGATCAGCGACCAGACTTGTTCTTACGTCATACAAATTTAAATTTTTACAGAGAGTTTCCTACTCTAATTGATTCATTTCTCCAATTTTACCGTTAAAATCCCTCCCACAATTATCGAGTATTCCGGATATTTCAATGACAAGTCTAAGATTATTTCGTTTATATTGAACAGAAAATTATCAAAATTAGAATTGGGGCTAG
>CAKNWW010329326.1:0-10543 GCA_932074435.1 Andricus kollari
CTATCAGTTTACTCGAGTCAAACATCTCAGAGGAGTCTCGTAACATAAATTACGTAAATCTTCCGCAACGGCAGACTTTTGAAGTAATCTCGTTGAATGGGATTCCCTCAGGAGATGGATCCACAGCCAGCTATTCCACAACATTACCAGTGATCGCCCACAGTACCGTCACGACTACACGGACGTCGCCCGCCGACGTCTCATACGTCAGTGATGCTGGGGACAACAAAAACGATTTATTATCCGCGATCAGTGAGGACCAGCTGTTCATCGAAAACGCCGGAAGTTTCGGAGAACGACTTCGAGTTTCTTCCAGCGACTACATTCAGGGGGACACGTCTTACTCTAGTACAACTGTTGCCACTCCATTCGATAGCGTTTCCGTACCCAAAGAAAATGAACGCGTTCGTAATTTTACCAGTACCCGATACTCACTCAAACCCTATTCAGCGACGATAAAAAAGAATCGAAAATTTCAAGGAGTACATTTATACAATGTAGGGTCCTCGGGTCACGTGGATGTAACGGAGGAACCTGGCCATGGATTTAATGCATTTTCCTCGACTACACTAAGCCCGACAGCGTCGTCGACGATCGATCAGTACTCGAGCACCAGCTCCTTACAGGACTTCAGCAACGCCATTGAGACTAGTCAAAAAACAATTTCTTCCACTACCGAGAACACGAGCCTCGAGGAATCGAAGATAGGATTATCGAATCCACAACAGATAAATTATGCATTACTCTCTGGCGAAACGGATCAGTCAAGAAATTTCAGATTATCCGCTTCAGGTAATGAAAATCTCACATTTGAATTGAACGGGAACGTTGAAACTAACCGGGTGACATCAATTCCTAAAACAACCGACGGATTTTCTAAGCCAATCGTGGTTGCGGAAGTATCGCGCCATAAACCATTCGAGTACAGTACGACCTTCGAATGCGAGGATAACATCGTGTCCAGTACGCCAACTACGATATACTCGACGACTTTACGACCAATGGCGTCCTTGGATAGTGTTGCAACATCAAGGGTAGAAAATCAGGGCTACGAGAGTATATCTTCCCTCATATTGAACCCTATTCAAGCAGGAGTATCGCTCGTTAATGCAGGAGAGGCGCACCTGATTAGTGGAAATTCAGATTTAAATATAGCTCCGGCTGTAGAAAAACTGGATCAGAATATAGACTTTTCAGTCAGCGAAGGAAAGGCACAATCTCAGGTTGTCTACGAAAATGTAAATTCTGCATTTGGAGGAGACGCTGATCGAGTTGCAGAAGAAACGAGAGAGATTGTATCACCCTCGCCCAATCAGGGAATTGAGATTCAGAAGTCGGTCGAGATATATCATAACGCACCCGTGCAAGAAATACATTACCCTCCTGAAATGATCTCTCAGGTAATTCACATCGATCAGCTGCGAGCAGGGCAGCGATACATCGCGGAGAATGTGCAGAATGCGAAACAGCTCCAACGCTCTGAGAGTCCTACAACGAACACTGCTTATGAAATCAATCATGATGCAAGCAACATTTACCAGAATATACCGAAAGACAAAGTGCAGTCTCATCAAGTTTATATGATTAACCAAGAATATACAGATGATGAAAAAGCCGCTCAGACTAACAGTATTTTTCACTCAGGAGCTCAAAGGTATTACCACATCTATCCCCGGGTCCAAGAAAACAGGGATTTTAAATCATTCTTAGAATCAAACAATGGACGACGGTACTTTGACAGTGCAGCAGTAAACACGATTCATGTTAGGGTGGAATCACAACAAGTCAATCAACCCACTGCCAGCTTTCAGCCTTATCCATCACACGATAATGGAGCCTCTTACTCGACCGATATTAATCATGAACAGCAACAGATTGCCGTTGCGGTGCCCCATACGGACTCGCAGAATATAGTACACGTACAATCAGATTCAAAAACCTTTGTCGAAGTGCAGCCTAGTTATCAAGTAGAACTTGAAAAATCGCCTTCGATTCAGCAAACACTTGAACAAGTACCAGTTGAATTTGAAATTACCCAAAATCAAAAAGATTCTGATAACAAATCTTCTGACATCCAACCTCATCGAGTTGAGAAAGTCATCGAAAAAACAGTCCGCGTCCCACAGCCCTATCCCGTCGAAATCGAGAAGATAATTGAAAAGAAGGTGCCTGTACCAGTGGAGAGAATTATCGAGAAAAAAATTCCTATTCCGCATCTCTATCCGGTGCACATTCAGATTCCCATTGACCGAATTATCGAGAAACGAATTCCTGTGCCACAACCCTTCCCCGTTCCAGTGGAGAAGATTGTTGAAAAGAAAATACCGATACCAGTACAGCAGATCATTCCCCAGCCCTTCCCCGTGCCCGTGCCCGTCAAGGTGGAAAAAATCGTTGAGAAGAAAGTCCCCGTTCCGCAGCCCTACCCATTCGAGATTGAGCGAAAGATACCAATTCCCGTGGAGGTAACGAAATACGTGGAGAAACCCGTTCCAGTTCATGTTCCGTACGGTGTGCAGTATGGCGTTAGTTACCAGCAGATAATGAAACCCCAAAACCACAACTTGTACTCGACCCACGCTGCAACCTCGCTGCCTCTCTATGGCTTGTCTGTGATCAAGAATCAGCAAGTTTACAATTTAACTCAGCCTTTTCAGGGCTACGTTTACCCTAAACCGTTCATTGGTTTCGTGGAGGGGAAAAATAACGGGAATCCTTATTACGGCGTGAAACAGGGTTTAAACCCTGGAAAGAAACAGTTTTTCTCGCATTTCACTTTCGCCTCGCAGCCGATGTTAATGCAGTCTCACTCAGGGTATAATCCGGGACATCATCGGAGGCATACTTTACATCGGATGCCGACGAAAGAGAAAGCAGAAATGGACGGATATATTGGCCCAGTACCACTCAAGCACACATCGGGTCTAACACATCACAACCAAGGTCAGCAGCGTGGATTTCAGTCCAAGACGTCATTTCATTCTACGAGTGCTACGAGATCACCTGCTTCTGTCACTACATTAAGGAAGGTACGGCAGCAGGATCCATACCACCAGGTCGGTAAGGGAAGCTTCCGACAGTCAAAAATGGAGTATGGATTTAAACCACCCATGATTCCCTCTGTTCAGTATGACGAGGAAACTGCTTCCAAGGTCGAAAGTTGAGTCTGTTTTATGGTCACCCTCGCGAACCCCTCAGGGTCACGAAGTTGATCATGTTATGCTAGGATCGATTTCGTCGTGTTACACGTCCTATGTGATTTGCGTGAATATGGATAATGCGGTGCAAGAGTGGCTTTATCGCGCACGTAAATGCTTACGTGAAATTATAGAAAATGTTGTTCGTTTGTTATACTGATAGAGAAAAGTTGGAATTAATATTTGTTTATTTTTACGAATTTCTACTTGGTTTATAATAATACTTATTATTATTTCTTTGTGAAGTGTTATGCTGAGCTGAGTAGGAAATATTGTTTGGAAGCTAGTATTACGGAAATTTCTGTAATCCGATCGCACTGAAAATGGATTAGGTGTACGGAAAACTACAAAATAGTGGACAGTATGTAAACAAAACTGTGAATCAATACAAATTTATCAATTAATTTAAAAAAAATATCATCATCAATCGCTATCAAAAACTTTTAAAGCCATTGAGTAATGCCATATAAGAACTTTTCTTTACAATCTTAAATAATTTTTCTTTTAGGGTTGAAAATGTTTAATTTCCTGATGAGTTTTTCATTATAAACTGTAATTTAATTGTACTTGCACATGTGATCAAGCGAAATTTTCTGTAAGTGAAGTTCGATTCTACTTGTATGAGTGCCGCTACCGAATCGATAAAATGGCAGTACTCCCACTTGCCCCGCTTTATAGCGCGATTACAAGCATATAAATTAAAACGGAATTTGCGTGATTATACTCTGGTATAAGTACCAAAGATTACCTTACCGACATTTTTTTCCAACCGTAACAATTCTACACGAAATGAGATATCAAGCTGAACACTTGGGGATATAAAGACGAGTGACTAAGAAGCGTTTATTTACCAATACATTTTTACAATTACGAACAAAAAATTACTGTTCCTTTGCCTATAATATTGAGCAAATAATTTTCACATAGCTCTACGATTACATAACTTGTTACATTTACTTTTTCCTGCATTTTTGTGAGACTCCTTGAACGAAAAATAAGTTTTTGCGTACTTGTTTACATGCGGGACTTAGTTGAAAGGACAGTTTAATGTTTATATTAGAGAATGAAAATCCGAACTTCATCAAATTTGTAAAAATTATACGAAACAAATCAATTAATTCGCATCTCGTAAATTAATTTATGTAGTTCATATCTTCATTTTCTTTCACACATCTTTTTATGTTCCAATTTGCCTTCGATTTTTTCAAAGTGTATAGTATTGGTGTCAGAATTGATTCTTATTAATGAAATAATATTGCCATTTCTTAAACCCTGTTTAAAAAAATGTATAGACAAATAAAATTAATTTATTTTTTGATTATTGAATAAAAGTAATTGGGTGATAAATTCATTAAAAGCTGCGGAAGGTAATTAATCTAATGTTTATTCATATTAATACTCATCAGAAACGCTACACTTGTATTTTGTGAATTGCGTCTCACTTTTGTATTGTTTATATTTACTTAGTAGTGTATACACGGAAACGCGTATGTTTAGAGAAGTTCTTTGGAAATATCTCATTGAAGTAGACACTGGTATATCGTCTCCAAATGTTGATATAAGTTCTGGTGAATATGAAGGTCCTAATTGACGCTATGATAATATCGTAACAACTGTCTGAAATATATGCGTCAAATTTGATAATTTTATGTTGACACATGCTGTCTTGCAGTATTATTAAGTAACTAGATAGTTTCTTATAAGTGGAGCAATATTCAGTTGTTTTCTTTGCGGTATTAAAATTTTATTTTCCAGTCTATCTGTAATGTGTATAATTGTTAAACTTGCAAATTTTTAAAGAAAACATCCAAAACAAATAATCAAATAAACATTTTTGTGTACAAAAATAATTTTTCTAGAAATTACAGAACTAATTCTTACATTCCAAATTCTTTTTTATTAAGGCAGTGTCTACTCGTACTGAAAAAGCTGGGTATCATACTGAAGTTTCAGTACTAATAGCCAGCCTTCCCGGTTTCGCTATTCCTACCGAAATTTTGGTACGCTTAGCTACAACCTGTTATTAATTTTAAAATGTACCATTTGAATTGGTGAAATAATTTATTATTCTTTACAATTATATCTGTAATTGTGAAATCGACCTCAGTTTTTGTATGTAAATAGTCTGGAATATAAGAAAATGGTTTCTAATGTATAAGCTTAGACGACTTCAATGTTAATACTTTTTTATCGTGAAAATATTTATTATAATTTTCACAGCATGTAGAAATAGTTCAGCGTTGATTTACTTTATTTTAAGAAAAATAATTGCTCATGCATACAAAAATTAATTTTTAAATGTAATTTAAGTGACTGATATGTAAAATGTATGTAAGTAAAGAAATAAAGATTATCAATATTAAAGAAGTAAATTAGACGTGCATGTATTATTGAGTGAAATATCAAGGATGATTCGTCTCAATAGTCAGAAAGTACGACAATTTCTTCAGTTATACTTACCTAAAAGATTCGTATAGGTTCAAGATAATTGTATTTCTAAATATTCTTAATACGTATGATCAAATTTTAGTTTCCGAATCCTTATCAAAAATTGTTTGGAATTATTATAGCGCCGAGTTTTATGACCATTTAGTTTTTTAGGAAATAACGATCACGGCTCGTTTTTACCTCATAATCTCTCATTTTTTCAGAATAATGGAAATACCACAGCCTAATTTAAAAAGACTTGTTTAGAAAATCTTATTATAACTAGCGAAGGGAAATGTGTCAACTTATTTAAAATAATGAAATGAATATATTATGGATATATATGCGTGTAATGTTGTGGAAGATCATAATCAACTAAGCTTGCTGAAGGGGACTTACACTACCCTAATGCAAATGAAACTGTACTCATCTGATATTTTTTCGCTCCAAACGTTGGCGGGTGAGCTAATATTCTCACCCTATTCAATAATGTTACATTCTAATAATCAGTTTCCTGTCAACCGAACATTGGAAACACTTTTTCCCACTCAAAGAAACATTGTGTCCCTTAACAGTGACATTTATATTATATTGATAACGTGGAAGTTCTAAAGGCTAATTTAACAATTTGCAGTATTATTAGCTTTC
The DNA here is from genome assembly GCA_932074435.1 of Andricus kollari. NCBI lineage: Eukaryota > Metazoa > Arthropoda > Insecta > Hymenoptera > Cynipidae > Andricus > Andricus kollari. The sequence goes on from CAKNWW010329326.1 coordinate 6,273, forward strand.
AAAATCTATCATTTGTTTTTTAGGAGGGAGTGCAGATTACAATTGCACAATTGAACCAACTTACCTGCAGATAAAGAAAGATTCTAATTTTATCGTTTTTTATCTGGCACCGTATCCTAATGTACAATTGAAATAGAAAAAAAATATTGTATAGAAAATGAATTAAACTACACATTAGTACACGGGCATCGAGGATGGGTTATCAGAAGGCTATAAGTTTGGTTGGATTTCACAGGTACAAATTTCAAATTGATGGAGATTGAAAAGCTATTTATTCAAATCGATACCATAATCATTATTGTAGTTGTTCGACGGTTAACAGGGTTGTTTAAACGCAACGTAATTTGTCTTTTGTAAGTTTATCCATCCAAATTTTAAAAGAATTATAATTCTTTTTACAGCAGTTTGTTGCAGTCTGTAAACAAACGTAAGAATAATATTTATAGTTATGTCACATTCGTGAATTTTATCATTTTACACAATTTACAGGATTGTTTTCAAAATAATACACGGAAAAAAAAAGTTCTTTAAACTTTCATGAATTATTTCAAGAGTCGGGGATGAGAGCGAACCTTGAACAAATTTTCTATATTCTGTATAACTTTCATAATTTAATGTAGAACAAATCTAGATTAACACTACAAAAGTTCTGTAAACTTTATATTGAACTCCGGTTTAAAAAAGTGCAATAAAATATATAGTGAAATTCATTGGAAAATGTTAAAGACTTTCGTAGAAATCACAATGGAGGTATTGAGAGTTTGTAATCACATCATTATAAGGTTTAAATACCTCAATTTAGTCAAATGCATAGAAAAATTCTTGACAAAATGTTTAAAAATCTCATAGAAATTCAATTCGAGGTATTGAGTGTTTGTGAACTACTTCAATATGATATCTATAGACCTCAGTTCTATAAAATGTAGCTGCGCAGTCGCTACTGTGCGCATACAACGACAATTTTCTGCATCCCCCTGGCCAATGTGTTTAAGAGATAACGCCGGTTAGTGAATAATAATTTATTAGTGAATTATAACTTATTTAAATTTATATAACTTATATAAACTTCTTCTATATAGTTATCTAACTTCTTATTAATTTTGAATCCACTAGAACTTATAACCAAGAAATAATTTGTGATTAAAAATTTTTTCGAGATTTAAAATTTCCAAAATTATAAATATTTTAAAGTGATGATTGAAATTTTAAAAGCAAAAAAAAATGGTTAAGAAACGGGTCACAAAAATTTGTCACGCGACCCTGCATAGCTGTAGCTTATATTTTAGATTTTTTGTTTAATACTCCGAGTTAAGTTAGCTGCGAGGTTTTGTTAGGAGTTGCGAATGCGTAGGTAGGGGGTTCGAACCCGCAGCGAATAAGAATTTTATTGGCGTGCGATTATTAATTTAGTGATTGTTTGCATAATAGTAAATAATTATGTAATTAAATATGTGAACAAATATTAAAGCATAATGATAATAATAATAATCAAGATTAATTTTTTTAGGCAAAAAATCGGTCATCATTTTATAGATCTGTTTTTAGATTTTCTAGAACTATTCTACGTTTTTCGCATCCTGCCTTCTAATAGAGATTACGTTACCTCATTCTTTACATTTCGTAGCATTTTGTAACACATTTCGTAGAATAGTTCAATGCAATGTAAAACCAAGAAGATTTTAACTTTTATTAAACTACCCGTCGTATCCTCTACTATAGGACTAGTTCTATAAAATTTAATGAAATTTTTTTTTCCGTGTAGTACCGTAAAAAGTTACTATTGAGTGATTAATTTAATTATTTTTGCGAAAATTTTAATATTCTTTTTACATTGAATTAAATTCAATTACTCATATCAGGCCTCATACATTCTCAGGAATTACCATATTTTTAAATAAGATTTAATAAGAAATTTACTTTGTAATCCTGTTGGGTTTACATTGAATAAATGCTTTAAATATTTAAGGAATTAATGTTTTCTATTTACCTGAACACAATTAAGTGGAGTTCTGATGTCAGTACATTTGCCAAAGTCTTTTTCCACTTTAGGAATCTTTTCTTTGAGTTGAGCATTAAAATCTTCATCGCAATCATCAATTTCTTCCTCCCCCTTTTTCGAACATTTTTTAGCAGTCTAAATGAAAAAGAAAAATAATTTTGAATATTTTTAATTCATGTGATTACATACAACTTTATAATAAGGGGTAATTGAAAAAAAACGCGATACGTATTTCAGTAATTTTTCGGGGGGGGCGCGCCGCCGGCCAGCGGAGGACGTATCTCCATTGTTTCTAATCTGGAAAATGATACGTTGATGAACTTCCCCTAGAACATATCACATATTTTGGTAATGACCCGTAAAATTTTTTATTCTTTATGCTATCTTGAACTAATCTCTATGCAATCTCTAAACAACTGAAATTTCGTCTACAGCAAACATCTAAGTAATTAACCTCACAGTTTCAAGACAGTAACAGAAAATTTCAAAAATGAATGAAAGGTTTTTTTTAACCAGGCGAATAATTACGCTGGGGGAAAATTCGCAAAAGCGTAACGTATGGACTGCATTGACGTTCCTCCTATATACTTTTATTTAAAATAATTTCGTATATATTTCTCAGGAAGGAAAAGCAGAAAGTAGTTTAAATATTGTTCCTTTCAAAAATGTGAAAATAAGAAAAACAGTTCGCTGATTCTTCAAGTCAGTAATTTCAATACTTATATTCTTAAATTATTTTAAAGAATTTAATATTAGATTCTCCAATGACTCACTATAAATTCCCCTTGTTTTTTTGTTGAGTAGAATTGCCATTGAGCTATATGTATCGCACAAGCCTTCTCCAGATCTTTCCGCTTGTCAGCATGGACTATCTGTAAAGTTATAAAGCATTGATGATAGAGAACTGAATTCGGGTTTTGATTTTTGTTTTTCATCTAAAAAAAATACTAGAGTTTTGATTTTGTATTATATGCTATTCGAACGAGGAGGAATACATTTTTTTCCTTCTAGATCAAATATGTAGTAACACGACTGCGATTACTGCGTGCATCCAGATTAGGTTCAAACAAAGTTTAGTATTTTTCTAGTATGCACCCCTCACATTGTTGAAAATGTTTGTGATTTTACAACATTTTACAATACAAATTGTAATGCAAAATTGCAAGTACCGTATATTAAAGTAAAATTGCAATAAATTTATTTGTAATTACAATACATTTATTGTAATTTTTAATTACATTTTACTGTAAATATAGTTTGAACACTATATGCATTACTACTGAAATAACTTAAATAGAAAAATTACCTTATATGATTGTTGCATAAAGTATCTTTTTCGGTACACCAATCATTAGGAAACTGAATAAATTAAATACCTAACCTAAAACATATTTTTGATGTGACCCAATCCATTTCAAAATATGCAGGTCGGCGGGTACCGTTTTCAGGGTTAGCTTGCCAATGAAACATATCTTTTTACGTGGGAAATAAGGAGACACGTATTTTTATTTAAACTAACATAGCAACATTTCTTTGGAATATTTTTAATTACTGAGAGTAAAATAAGTTTTTTTTTTCAATTTTACTTCAAAACCCCTGCCAGTTTTTCAATTTTTTAGAAATTAAGGTTTTTCTCGTGTCAGTTTATAAATGGTTTAAAGAAAATTGGAATAACTTCACTATTTTTTACATTTTTTGTGTGTAATTAGAAGAACGCGAAAAGCTAGATATACTGTTACGAACAAAACTCTAATTTCTCAGAAACTGATAAAATGGCATGAGTTTTAAATTTGTGAAAAACTTATTTAACCCGAAAAATGTTAAAAGTTTCGTGAAAAATGTAGAAATGTCTGTATCGAAATTAACAAAAAACATCTCACCCACCGGCGTGCATGATTTAAAATGAATTCAGACATGTACGAAATGCTGCCCCTCAAAATACGTTTCTGGGCATTGCTCAGCTCTACGTCGTACTTAATTCTTGATTTATGTATGATCAAACGGTAAGGCCAGCGATTTTTTTATTTTTAAAGAAAATATAATGTAAAACCTATATGCAGGAAACATTCATTTTTCCCACAATTCACTGTACAAAACATGTATTATTAAATTACATTACGTTTTGTCCCACGTGGAAAGATTCTACGGAAATTCTACGGAAATTTCAGTCGGAAATTTCGTTGATTTTCCGTGGAAATCGCACTAACTTTCTGGTTGCAAATTCCAGCCTGAAATGGTCTCGACCATCGCGTCGTCCCAACATATTCCGTTT
>CAKNWW010329341.1:446-12140 GCA_932074435.1 Andricus kollari
CCTAAAGTTAAATGGTATTCTTGAATAAACAATAAAAATAAGATAGGAATTATAGGAAAATTAAACCATTTGAATTTAAACCAAAATTCAAAACTCTGAACTCCTGTAGTTCCGAATAAAAATAAATGCAGCAGTTGCAAGAAATCAAAGTCCAACGACTTTGGAAATGAGTGCACTCATAAAATGATAGGTAATTAAATAACTTGGAAATAGTACCGCGGAGGAACACCGATGAGCGTGAGAAATGCAATTTTGCAAAAAGCGACCAAATGCTCGCCCACAGGTGTTCTCCGACCGAAAGCAGCGCCTTCCCCCACTGATCAATCTAGAGTTTACGATAGTAACTCAAAAGAAATCATAATCATTCGTAAGTTTCTCGTTCCACGGAAACAACTAAGAATCCGTCGGAAGGAAATTCACGATCGGTTTCGCACAGCCTACTTGTCTCGATTTTTTTGGTCGCGGTCCGACGTAAACGAAATAATTAAAATCGTAAAGCGTTTTTCTCTGTTGCTAGACAACATGATCTGCGGGTGTCTGTTTTAACCTCACGGGAATTAGTTTTTTTTCTGAACTTTGCTTACCTAATTCCTTTAATTCAATGACTTGAATCAAAAAATCGTTAAAAGGTCAAAGTACAGTCGTAGGTTATTATCTCAATCATTCGGTTTGTGATTTCATTTATCCGGGGATAATAACTGAAAGATAAAAGTGAAATATAGTATAAAAAACTAAAGTTTCAAATTTCGCCTCCCACTGAAGAGAGTAGTCTGTAAAATTTGTGCATTCACAATCATCCAGAAGTTTGTAATGTACTGTATCCTATTCACACTGACACACACACACACAATATGAGTTTGTTTATTTTGTATTAATTTAATGGTGCAAATTGTTTAAATATATTGTCATAAATGTCACACATGATATACAATGTCTTTTCTTATACCAGCCAAAGTGCGTAACACCATTAGCATTTAACAATTAGAAACGCCTTGAATTAATAAGGCAGAAGAGAGACCTACAAATTATCAATATCCCGAAAGGGATATTATTATTTCAAAAAGTCGATAAAACTTATGGAATAAATAAACCAATATTTAATTAATAACTTTTTCGAATGTAACAAACAATGTAATTAATTTGTTAGGCAAAGTCAGTCTGGCAGCAAGTTGTTTAATTCGCAGCCCTCACCCAGATTATTTTTACGCGGCCATGCAGTTTTCAGCTGTAGCACAATGCCAAGATTTTTTAACGTATTTTCAACCCGAATGATTAGCCGAGTGGCTTGAACGGTTAGGAACGAGTTGTGTTAGTCTAGAGTCTAGAGCATAGGTAGTTCTAATCCCCGCAGCGTGCGTACGATTTTTCAGAGCGTAAAAGGCGTGCGATTAATATTAGTACTAATTGTGTGTGTTATATAATATTAAAATAAATATATAAGTTAAAGATAATGGTGTAAATTAATTAAAAAAATAATGTATTATTTTTTCAGTAGCATAAACGGCTAGCTTGACAGTCTATGCACCCTTCCTTGACTGCATTCGAGAATTTAATATTGGAGTGTTGAATGGCTTACAAATTTGTCTGTGATATTCTGTAGATGGAGTATAGGAGTGCTTTACTGAATATGCTGGACGCAATCTAGGAAGTCTTATATTTCTTCAAGCGCTATTTGCATGATATTCCAATACGATATTTTCAATTTGTCAAATGCTTTTAGACCTATCCTAGAGTCACAGACTCGGTCAATGAAAATTTCCAGCACTTTTACTATAAGAGGATTGAGCTCACACAATTTCTTCTTAGTTTAACCTCATCACGAAAAGACCTGACAAAATCTGCGGCCATCAGAGAACCCTTACAACGAGACGCACCGCCTCAAGACATCAATGTAGCCTAAGTAAACTGCACTAAACCACACTCATGGCCACGTCTCACAACCGTGAGCTAGGTGGTCATACAGGTTGTCCAAAAAGTAACGAAACACCTAAATAATTTTCTAGGTAAAATATTTTTCAAAAAGGTCAAGGTCATTCTTGAAGTAACTTTTAACAAGGAATCCATTGGTGACCTTGAATTTGACATTGAGCTTGACCTTCAAGGTTATTTCAAGGTCAAATTAGTTTTTCAAAGAGGGAACCCCTATTTTCGACAACGGCAATCGAAAGAGCGGGAAATTTTACGTTCAAACATGTACTCATGTCGTGGGTCAAGGATGACCTTGAACTTCAGCTGAAGGTTATTAGGCTTGACCCAGGTATGGGGTGGCTCCAATCTGTACTGCTGCGGCTGAGGTGTTTACGAAAAACATCGAGGTCATTCTTGGAGTAACTTTTAACGGGGAATCCAGTAGTGAACTTTAATTTGACCTTAAAATTGACCTTCGGGGTCAAAAAAAATTTCTAAGTAACAAAATGTTAAAAATTAAAAAAAAATACATTTAAAAAAATAAAATGTGCGTATTGTATATTAGTTATGCTACCATCAAACCCACGAATAATAAAAAAGTCGATCAAAGTATAGTTTTAACTTTCTTCACGAAAAAATTGATAAAATAATGAATAAATAATTAAAAATTAAAGAACTGAAGAGTTACAAGCTTAAGCTTCGTTATAAATTGATACTTCAATAAGCAACAAATTCCAAATTTTTGTAACCTACAAGAATTGCTATAAATCCTGAGTGCAGTAGTTTACATGTAAAAATGAGGTAGAGCTTTTACGTAAAAATACCAGATTACAATTTTCATTTTTTTAAATGTTTATCTGCGTTATAAGTTTAACCTTCTTGATTCTGATTGAAATTTGAGTAAGGGTTAGTCCGTAAAGTCAAAATGCAAGGCCTCACTGAAAGAAAAAGAATAACACTTCTTATGATGAGAGTTTGGAGTCAAGTGGAAAGATCTCTCAGGACAGTAATGATGTTTTCAATGAAACATTTAGGGTTAGTAGAACGCCAATTGCACTCTCGACCGTTCGAAATACAGTTAGTAGGTTCAATAATCTCGGCATTGTCAGAGATATACCTAGATCAGGCAGACCAAGGTCAGCAACAAATAAGGAGAAGTCACTAGATGTTTTGTTATCATTTACTGAAAATCCTCATAATTCCATCCGCAGAGCTGCTCAAGAGCATGACATAAGTAAATCGTCTGTACACAATGTAGTAAAAACAGCGAAATTCCATCCATTTAAAGTGATACTGGTTCACAAGTTGAATGAAGATGATTTCGATCGTCGCGTTGTGTTTTCTGAAGACATGATGGTTGAAATACAAGAAAATGTTACGGTAAAAATAAAAGCAAATATATTCTGTTTGAAATGAGGCTTCTTATAAATAAAGAATAACTGCCTGTTTTCATGGTGGTCTGATTCAAGCAACACATACCCGTAGTCATAACGTATGAATCACACTCGCATAGTTTACATTGAAAAAGCCGAACGAGGACCACTAAAAACCAAACGCACTTAGTATATTCTTAAACTCATATTAAAGGCTACAGATATGAATCGCTATTTTCAACAGGAACTTTGAATAGACATAATTTCAGATATTGGACAGATGAAAATCCTCACTGGATGCGAGAAGATAAATCGCAGTATCCGCAGAAATTAAATGTTTGAGCTGGAATACTTAATAATAGAATTATAGGACCATTTTTCTTTGATGGTAACTTAAATGCTCAAAACTATGAAGCTATGCTTCGACTTTGAAGACATATGGTTTCAGCAGGACGGTGCAGCTGCTCACTATGGACGAGCGGTTCGCGCTTACATAGATGAGGTATTTGTTGATCGGTGGATAGGATAGAGGGGCACAATTGAATGGCCAGCTAGGTCGCCTGATTTGACGCCTCCAGGTTATTTTTATTGGGGTTATCTGAAGGATCGGATGTTCAAAACAAAAACCCCAAAATTTAGATGAATTACGGCAAAAGATCATAGATGAGTCAGCTCTCATTTCCATTGAAATGATCCAAAATGCTATTGATGCATTTTATCATCGATTAGCTTACTGTCAAGAGGTTTTTGTCCACAAAACTTCAAATTTTAAAAAACTGAATTCGCAGATGCTATAAAATAGAATAACGAACATCCCCGAACTCTTTTTTTAAGGGATAATAGCACAAAATATATTCTGCTAAATAAAATTTTTCTGTATATGCACTATTTGGAGGTTAGGATCGATTTTCAAGTATCTGTTATTCCGATAATGTCGGTATCTGTTGTACCGAGTGGCATAGAGGGCGTCCTAATGAGCATAAATTAAATTATTTATGAAATATATTTTTTGGATTGCCTACAAACAAGCTTATTTCCGGGACATTAGTTACTATGTTTTATTACTTGTCCTAAGTTTTCGACCAAAAATATTGTGTAGTTTGGAAGTAAAGCTGCGGGGAGAATTTTAACACATAACCTCAAAATACACACATATTAATCAAATTTAGCAAAATGAATTTTTTTTTAATTATTCCACAACAGAAGATTTCGGGAACGTCCGTTAGCATGTTCGCTATCATTTCCCAAATTCTTAAGGCAAAATCTTTATTATTAAAGGAAAAAAGCCGGGGGAACCTAACACTGCTAAAATCGATAATTTTTCAAGTATCACATGCCCTTAAAATAAGATGTTGTGCTGATTAATGCTAATAATCAAATGTGAGAGGCGAGGGGACTCACTTAAATCTAGCACCCTGATCGTGAAAGGTGAGGGGACTCACGTAAATCAAGCACCCCGACCGTGAGAGGCAAGGGGACTCACGTAAATTAAGCACCCCAAAGGGAACATATTTTACTACGTTCACGTCGTTCTTCCTGGATAACGCTAAATGTAAAAAAATTAATCTGCAAATGACCTTGAAGGTCAAGGTCAAACTCAAGGTCACACTGGATTCGTTGTTGAAATTTACTCCAAGAATGACATCGACGTTTTTCGTAAACACCTCAGCCGCAGCAGTGCAGATTGGACCGCCCAATACCTGGGTCAAGCCTAATAACCTTCAGCTGAAATTCAAGGTCATCCTTGACCCATGACCTGAGTTTATGTTTGGACGCAAAAATTCCCGCTCTTTCCATTGCCGTTGTCAAAAATAGGGGTTCCCAATTGAAAAAAAATCAAAGTTGACCTTGAAATAACCTTGAAGGTCAAGCTCAAGGTCAAATTCAAGGTCACCGTTGAATTCCTCGTTAAAAGTTTCTCCAACAATGACTTTAAAGTTTTTCATAAACATCTGAGCCGCAGCAGTACAGATTGGACCCGCCCCATACCTGGGTCAAGCTTAATAACCTTCAGCTGCATTTCAAGGTCACCCTTGACCCACGGCCTGAGTACATGTTTGGACGTAAAATTTCCCGCTATTCCCATTGCAATTGTCAAAAATAGGGGTTCCCACTTGAAAAAACAAAGTTGACCTTGAAATAACATTGAAGGTAAAGCTCAAGGTCAAATTCAAGGTGACCCTGGATTCCTTGTTAAAAGTTACTTCAAGAATGACCCTGACCTTTTTGAAAAATATTTTACCTGGAAAATTATTTAGGTGTTTCGTTACTTTTTGGACACCCTGCATAGTAGGGGAGATTCGTACAGGTTGGGGCACTGTATAAGTTGAGAACACGTTTTCCCCATTTATTTGCACTGGTGCCACCTGTTATTACTGTCACATGTTAGTATCAACAGTAGCTATTCTATGTTAACTCAAGGAGAAGTTTCATGCTGGTAGCAGTTGCACCAAACAGTGTGTTTACAAGGAGTAGAACAATTATCGTGTTGACATTATTCAACTCCCATTATCTGAATATTTTTCATCGAAATTGCAAGCTAAATGAGTTCAATGTGTTATAAATTAAATGAATTCTTACATCTGAAGACGAATTTTCATATAGTGCAGATCATTATTTGTCCCCAACAATGGAAAAATTCCGTTAAATGTATAGGTTGGGAAACGTGTACCGTATAGATTGGGGCACGTTTTTTGACACCTATACGTTGTTTTTTACACAAAATCGTCTTTCATGTAACTTTCGAGTGTTAATCATCAAAATAATCGCACTTTCGGTCATATTGGAACGTAAATGTGCCAATATGCGTGCCGGTTTTTTCACCTGCAAAAACTGTCCATCGGATTAAGTTGGCAAAATGGATAAAGCTGAGATTTGTAATTACTCACTTTTATATAAAAATGCAATTTAACAAATAAATAATTACTAAAAAGTTAATTGTGGCATTTTAAAATTATTTTTTACACTTATTTTTCATGTTTTAAGAGGTGTCCCAACCTTTACAACAAACATTTTTTCAGCAGATTGGAAGACATTCAGAAAATCGGCTGTAAAATTTTTGTTACATCCTAGTTATATGTTTTATTCACAAAAAGTGAGCTATTTAATAAGTTATTTAAAAAGTTATGGGCCAAAATCAAAAACAGTCCCAACCTGTATTGCATTCCCTATATATAGTATATAGTATAGTATATATATTATATATAGTATAGTAAATAGTATACAGTATATATATCGTGAGACGTGGCCATAGGTGTGGTTTACCACGGTTCTACTAGCGGTGGTTGTTTAATGCTATTAATTTTAGTTGAAAGTTTGTCACAAGGACTATCGTGGGATTTCACCACGAGCGGGTGCAATTCTGCATCACAACGATAGGCCGGCGAAACCCTCGTGTACCTTGAGGAAGCGACCCAAGGATGACAGCTGTCTGAATCCATCTCGCAAGTGCCTTAACATATTTTTGGTACATGGGTATGGCTTTAAGGTTACGAACCAGTGAGGATTTTGCACCTCCGAGAGCACTGATCACAAGGACAATTACTCTAACCTAATATTTTAGGTACAATAGTTTCACCTCCCTTTTAAGGTATTGATACCTCTTCTTCTTTTCATTCTCCTTGGGAGTGATGTTGTAGTCGACCGGAGCCGATAATTCGATCACGAATATAGTTCGTTTCTCGAAGTCTTGAATAACGACGTCAAGCATCGAGTGTGCAATGGAGACTGCTGTCCGAAAATCGTAGTTCCGAAAAATTTTGCACAACTTGTTTTGGACAATTGACTCTATCTCCCGCAGAGCGTTCTGCAGGGCAGGGTCGCGGCCAAAACCGTAAGAGCGACAAAGATGGTAATAAAGCACAATCATGACCGCATTATGTCTGTAGAAATACGTCGTTCCCGCGTGAGTGGGTCACCCGGATGGTATGTCTTGTAAGTACTCAGCGTGATGACACGCTCTGCACCTAACGGTGGGAACTGCTTGACATAAAATGTGCTCACGATATATTGAGGTGGAAATGAGACCGTCCTGGCGTACGAAAATGGAACCCTCTGTATTTTAATTCAGACCTGATGATCTTAGGATAGCAAAATTTTGCTCCTTCTACTGCTCCCTTCGCCTGCTCCGCGGCTTTGTAAAGGAACGCTCTTTTACCAATCATCTCGTGTTTCCTGACCATTTTTAGGAGAGGATCTCTGCCATTTACAACGATGTAAGCTGTACTCAGCATAATTCGGTTATGAAGACATTGAAATTCAAAAATCCGCTTCCACCTTGACGGCGTGAGATATGTAATCGCGGAACGGACGAATTGATATGCAAACTCTCATGTGTATGCATGATCTTACGCGTGGCGATATCAAGGGCCGTAAGCCCGTTCTTCGTCCATTGAGACATCCCAAACGACTAGAGTAGAATCGGGACGACAAGCATGTTAGTCGCAGTTACCTGGTTCGATCTATAGGTCTCTTCAGTTTCAAGATGTCTAATAACACTTATATCCACAAACTCAGGGTCATCGGGAACACCATTAATCTTTCCTTTCTTCAGATTAATCTTGGCACACTTGTCCAATCCAAAGTCGATACCATTCTCCCATGCGCACTCCTTGACGATATTTAGAGCAAGTTGAAGTTTGATTGCACCAGAAGCACAGATCTTCAGGTCATCCATATGAAATACGTGAGTGACTCTGGAAGGTGACGTTGTTCGTTGTCATACGGTAATTTCCAGATGAGATAGTAAATCCATTTTTCCAGAGGGGGCATCAATCTCGCTATGCATCTCACTATGCGTGGATGAACCTTCAAGCTTTCCGGTAGTCCATCCAGGACATTGACAAGACGCGCTGATGGGCTGCTGCGTCTTTGCAGACGCACCTGCCAATTAGCAGGTTCTCTCGGCAGCCTGCTACACCTTTTATCGAGCCTCGTTGTTCGTACATCTCTCTCCACACAGGGTAAATGCTTCGAACTATCCTGTCGTTTAGGACATCTGTAAAGATCTTATACAGCGTGTTCAAACAAGTTATTGGCCTGTAATTCTCTGAGTAGGATAAGTCGCCTTTGTTTGGGTAGGAGTATAGTAAGTCCTAACACCAGCTACTGCGGAATGTGCGTTTCCAACTTCAAATATGAGGTGAATATGCGGGCCGGATGTTGGTGTGTAGAAGTAAACTTCTTCCACCAGAAGTTCTTGATACCATCTGGTCCTGCAGCGGAACACGGCCTTTCGAATTTTAAGGCCAAAAATCACGAGGACCGAGATAAATTAAATTACATTATTCATTAACCCAAATCGAACCTAATGATTTTTATTAATGGGATTCAGCATTCGTTTAAAGGAATGTAAGTATGCATGAAAATGCGCGTATAGTTGTGTTCCGGAGGTGTGTGAGAGAGAGAGAGAGTTCATGCAAGTAAAGTATGAAACTTAAAGAAGACGCACTAGGACTATCACACACGCATGTATAATATTCGGACCTACATAATACCATATAGTATACATATAAGGGTAGCTTCGACGGCGTACAACATGAGATACCTAATACATTTCTCAAGTCTTCCTTCCGCTTTCCCACATCTTTTAAATGAAAATCAAATCGCCACGATATTTAAGCCTGTGAAATATGCCACTTATAAATGATTCTATTAATCAATTAAAACTCAGAATAATCAAAATCATAAGACCAGCGAAACTGGGCTGTGGAATACGAATTAATGGATATTTAACACAAATAGTTCAATACTAAAAGGCAACAAACTCGATTCATTGCCACATTGATGACAAAGTCATTTCCAAGATACCAAAGAAGATTCCAAAGAAGATTCCAAAATCGTAACTTGCTTCATTACCACATTGATGACACAGATACTGGTTCGACAATGTGCAGATCCTTTCGCTAATCTCTACTAAGATTGGGACACCCATCCGCGAGTTCGAGATGCACATTAGCGAGCGGACGTAAAAATGTAAAAAAATCCTCTCCTCGAACGGAGAACGTTCGCGAAAACTAATTCCGAAAACCGTGTAAAGAAGAACGTGGGCTGTTTGAATTATTTGTTCGGGCTACTGACCGTAAACCGCCGTACCCAAAAATTTTTATTATTAGGTAACGGGCGGAAATATGAAATTTATAATAAAATTCCCTTGCCGCCGGGTAACCCAAGCTGTGTGCAATCAAAAAAGTGATGATCTCCGCATAAACGTCACGCTTCAAAAGTTTACTACTATGAGTCTCAAAACGAAGTAGAAAATTTATGACTATAAAAGATTATTTGTGTTATTTATGAAACAAGGAGAAAGAATGTGATTTAGGTGAAACAAAGGTACTTGTCCTTTCAGGGTTAAGAATCCTCTCCTCTGTTTCTTAAATAATTTACAACTAAAAGATATTTCAAAAGACAATAGTGTTGTGTGAGTGCGCTAGTCTATCGCTCATTATACCAACACGGTCACAATTTTAAGACAAGGCCCATTCTTGTAGGAATTCCAGATAAGGACTATATCTCTCTTTCGTGATGCAGCTCCGACAGAACTGGTAGTTCAAGTAAAACTACCACTTAAAGTAACCAACTCTGTATCGTATTTTAGTGTGTTAGTGTGTTTTTCGTTCGATAATCTCATTGAAACCTTCGCCTGAAATTGAAAACCTTCTTTCCACCAAATATGTAAAGCCGAAACAATTACGTGACAGTTAAGGGAGGATCCTGCTTTAGGAGGCCTAAAAAAAGCGTTTTTGGGGGGATTTTTTTAAGACAGAAAAAAATAAACATGTTTAGCGAACTTTTTAGAATATTTTAATGTATATTTGAACATTATAAAAGAATTTTTTTGAGAGAAAAATATCGAGACGCAGCTGATTTTTATGCATATTTGAGCAGCACCTTGCAATTGCAGTCAGCAATCGACGGGAAAGATGGAACTCGTAATTTTCGTCGAAAATGAAAAACCAAAAAAAATTTTAATTTTTATATATTTTTTTTCTATTTGAATCGAGAAAAACCCGAAATAATTGTGAAATTAAAATTTTTTCTCAAGTTTGAAAAAAATGTGCTGTTTGCAACAACAAAACAATCATTTCAACTTGCTAAAAAATTTGTTTAGAAATTTTTTCATGAATATTTTTGGTTCAAATAGAAGAGAATACAAAATTGAAGCTTTGATTGGTCGTCTGGTTTTCTCGCAATAACGCCCGCCAGTTTGGAAAAATCGTAAAAACAAAAACTCGATAAAACGCGCTTCAAAGGCTGCAAAGTTTACGGTCAGAAAAACTGTTTATTTTCGATACCTTACAGTAATAATAGCTAATCAGCTATTTCTACTCCACTTTTACGAATTCAAAATTTTGTTTCAAAGGGCCGTTAAACCTTTTCAGGTACACAGTTCGGAGTTATCAGACCGAGGGGTGGAGCGCGCGCTCCATCTGCCCGAGCGGTCGTATACCTGCTCGACACCCCACCCTCCGCATTTAGTACTGTATCTTTGAAAATACTGTAAATCAGCCTCTATAACTTTAGGTACATGTTCTTAGATATATTAGGAATAGATTTAAGTAATAAAAAAATCGATTTTTTGAGTCTTCTAAAGCAGGATCCCCCCTTCAATAAATTAATCTTGAAGTTCGGATCCATTATTAAAAAGAAAGAGTAAATGGAGTTTTATTACTAAAAACTCTTTTGATTCTTAAAATAAATTGACACAAAAATTATACAAGCGCTAGAATCTCTACCAGAGAGCTTAAAAGAAAACCACGAAAAATAATTAAGGAATTAATGAAAATTAATTCCACAGTTTAAATCCTCCGCTTATTAGAGTTTAAAAAAATTTGAATACGGCTGCGAAGTGCTTATTTCATGTGTTACGAGCCCCCTTGGAATTAAACAATTATTTTAATTTTAGCTTTATCAACTCGTAACCCGAGCATCCAGTGACACTAGTGATATCAAGCAACACCTAGGATGTTCGGAATAAAATACTGAGCAGGTAAGTGAAGGACTAATCTTTACTATGTATACCTATATATTAATCATGTTTAGAATATTAATTAAGGCAGGAAATAGAAAACAAATAGAAAACAAATAGAAATAGAGAGCAGATATAACAGAAGGATAAAAGGAAGGCACTTGAGATTGATGGGACTCATCCATGGGCTTCGCACGTTGCAAAGAATGCGTACACACACACACACACACACACACACACACACACACATATATATATATAAATCTCCATATGTATGTACGTGTGCATATGTGTGCATATATGTATATATGCATGTAAGCAAGTCAGCGCAACTGCACGGTGCGATCGCACCATGTCACGTACAAATAATACAAAAATAATATCTTGCTGGCTAGTAACAGGAGTTACTAGTATTAAATTATTTTATAATCACTGATACAGGGGGGG
>CAKNWW010329355.1:0-10752 GCA_932074435.1 Andricus kollari
TTTTTCATTGCCAGTAGCATAGTTTGCTTTCCTTATGCAGTGGGTTATTGGAGTTTTTAAAACAATAAATGCAAACATCCTAAATTGTCAAAGAAACGGGTTTTTACGTGGGAGAAATCAAAATTTACCGTTAAGTGTAGTATGATTCCCTACAATGGAAAAAGAGAAATTATTGATCAAATAAAGTAGCAAATCACTTTACGTATTCACTGAATTGTACCATTTATTTCTTATGTGTACTAACATGGCGCGAAAAAAAACGAACGCACTTAAACTTTGTAGATTATAACAGGAAATATTTCTTTTGATATCACATACAGGGTTGAAGCTATACATTAGGCGGCCCGTGTGCAAAAATAAATTTCCGCCACCCCTCCCCTTTTCTTAAAAAAAAGAAGGGAAAAAGATATTTTCTACATACGTATGCTCTATTTTTATTAAAACATTATTAATATTATTTACATTATGAGGAGTTGTAGGCTCTGGAAGCTACGATCATGGTTCCTTAAAGCAACCAATCCCGACACAACTGGAACGTGTACGTCATCCACTTCTGCTTCTTCTGTCCTAGAAGGTAAGTGAGAGCGGCAAATTTTCGCAAGAAAACATCGTGCTACACTGTTCCTTGGAGTCAGGTCTCTAGCCGTGGATGACCTTACGCGGCAGATGGGACAATTGCAGATGCAGGTTTCAACTCTGGATACTTTTTTAGAGCTACCTTTGTGATGGAATGAGCCTGACGCTGGCAAGCCGGAATCTTGTTGAGTTGGCTAAGAAATGAAGCTTTCATACCTCCAAGACAGCCGATGGCTAGAAGAACAAAAGAAAAAGAATAATGTAAAGAACAACAATTAGGACTCATTGAACATGAGAAAAGACAGTGTCATAAATGAGCATAACGAGTTTACGTATGAACAATCTGTGACAATTCAAAAGTGCGATTCACAAATAACTTTGAAAAGTGAATTAAACATCGAGATCTATAGACAATACACGCTAAACGCGTGGAAAACACAGGTTATTTTTGAAAGTGTAGTGCGAATTAAATTCTGTAAAGAATACGTGGTTAATCCGGAAAATCAAATAGTGCGCGAAACTCAACATTTTTTGATTAACGAACAGCATATCTTGTTGAGTTGGCTAAGAAATTAAGCTTTCATACCTCCAAGACAGCCGATTATGAGAACTACAAGATGGACTTTGTAGCCTTAGTACAGCCTGCTCAGCTCGAAAAGAAGTGCTTGATATTTCGCCCGTTTTTCTTCCTTCTGTGCCGTGATATGACCATCGGCTGGTGCCGAGAATTAAATCACGTAAATGATTTTGGTCTTCAGATCTTGGAGGACAATAGCAGGCTTCGCAGCACTGATACGTTGAATGATGGACTTTAAGAGCCGCATTGTGTCGCTCTATGAAGCCGTACCTGGCATACTTTCAGCATCCACTGAGAACATGTCCAAGTATTTCTGGCACTTGCTTGCACGCTCGGCAGTTGGTACCTAAGGTACCTAAGGTACATTCATTATGCGCTCGCGGTAAACTAAGGTGTCTATAACCCCGCCCTGACAGGCAAAAAGAAATCCCTCAGTCTCCGATCTCAATCCAGCAAACTTGAAAAACATGTTGGACAGACCCATCGAGAGCTCTTCTCTACGTATGATGCCGTAGAATTTACCATGAAGGAGCTTGCCAGCATTTTCTCTTAGTAGAAGCGTATGTTTTGCTTCCTGTACACGACTTTTGAGCACCGAAAGTGTTAGTGATGCTAGGCCATGTGTTGTATCGCTGGAATCAAATGGGAGGCCAAGCTGCTATGTGGCCCTATCTGCGGCACGGTATAGAAGCGCTGCAGCATTGAAGACTTCATGTTGATGTACGAGTCGCATAAGAGATTCTACACTATTCAGAACTAAGCAGGCTGTAGCCAGAACCGTTCTTCGATGAAAAAACTCCAATCTCAGCAAGCCTCTACCATCATCTTGCGTGTGCTTCGGTCAAGTTGCTTCAACTCATCGACGTTCCATTTTACTGCACCAAGCGTGTAGAGCAGTATAGGAACGGCCGGGATATTGGTCGCCTGGATCTTATTCTTTCCAGATAATTCGGAAGCCCAAATTTTTATGAGAATTTGGCGATTCCTTTTTTCAATGGCCGTTTTTAACACACGAAAATTTTAAGTTTCCGCTTGAAGTATTCCAAGATATCTATATGTTTCTCCATTACCAAGATGTTGAATGGTATTTCCGCCTGTGATTTGAACATCCTGATCGTCACGCGATGATGTAGTTTCTAGTATTCTTTGGTGTAGGTGGACGCAGGCACACTTGTCCAGCCCGAAGCTCATGCTAATCGCTTGAGAGTACCTATGTACCGCCCCCACAAGGATGTTAAGGTCCTCTTTCGAGGAAGCAAAGAAATTAAGGTGCTCCATGTATAAAAGTTGGATGACCTTATATTTTAAAATAGATGGAGGCAAGAGGGAGGTGCAGAAAAGTATCGGACTTGGAGAGTCTCCTTGGAAGACCCCCCTCTTATATGTGATATAGCTGGTAGTCACTTGTCTTTTGTCAGATGTTATGACAAATCTTGTCCGCCACAAGAGCATAAGCCCTTTTATGCATCCAACTATTTTTGGATGCACCTCCAGGCTTTCAAGGAGCTTAATAAGTAGCTCATGGTTCGTGTTTTAGAATGCCTTACGGTAGTCAATCAAAGCCATGGACAGATTGCGTCGATACCTGATCGAGTCTTGGGTAATACACCTGTCTATTAACAGGTTCTCCCTGACACATGCCAGCCCTCTCTTGCATCTACGTTGTTCAATTATTGCACTCCATACCGGCTGGATAGATGTTAATATCCTCTCTTTGAGGATGCCAGTGAATAGCTTGTAGCTGGTGTTTAAAGAAGCTATGGGCCTGTAGTTCTGTGGACTTGACAAATCGCCGGGCTTAGGGTTCAATACTGTGCGTCCTTCCACTGGCCACAGCGGGATGGGTTGTTCTCCGTTTAAGAAAGTAGTAAATATACGAGCTAGAAATTGGTGCGTAGAAGTGAACTTCTTCCAACAAAAGTTGTTGATTTTAGCTGGCCCTGGCGCTGAAAAGTTCTTAGTTCTAGCGATAACTTTCTTCACTTCTTCAGCAATAATTAGTGGACACTCTTCCGCTAGAGTCTGCAACCTTTGCCTTTGGCAAAAGTTACGAAAGAGTGATATATCTGAAGCGTCTTTATTTAGCTGATAAGCATCTCCATATACTTCCTCCCAGAAGACTTGAATCACGTGACTTTTTATTGAACAGACGGGAAGGATGTGTAGAAAAGGTGGAATTTTCCTGAATCCACTTTACTCGCCGTTCAAGGCGCTGTTTCGCTGTTGAAAGGCCCAGTGGGCACAAAATTTGGCGACTTCTTTACGGGATCGTTACAGTATCTTTACGACAACTTTACTACATCCTATTTCCATGTCGTTAAGGTGTCTTTACGACATCGTAAAGATGTCGTACGATCTGACGATGCCTTTACAATATCGTAAAGACACTTTAAAGACATGGACATAGGATTTCATAAACTTGTCGTAAAGATGTCGTAACGAAGTCGTCAAATTTGGTGCGCACTGGGGAGATCTTATTTTTTGCGTCCAGTCCTGCTTGATTGTCAACAGTTTACACTTGTTCAGCGTGTGATTTGCTTTCCTTAAGTTTCGAGCAAGTGCCCTAACTTTTGGAATGAATTTTTTATTTGATGTTATGTAGCTAATTACGCACTACCTATTTGATGCATGCCGTCTCGCCGTTTAAATTTTAAACTGAAACTGTGAAATACGCTCGCGAGTCTTACTCAGGCGTACTGAAGTATCGGTACTTTTATTGTCGTTATTATCATACACATTATTTACATATAATGAGAATTCCAAAGGAAAATGCTCGCCTTGCTTTCATCTGGGCCAATTCTTCAACCAGTTGAGACACATCCAATACATTCGTAATCACTCGCTCAATTGATATCATAGTCAAGTTTGACAGTCTCTTTTCCGCCATTGCTGTTCGCAGGTAGTTTTTTTATTATTTTCAATTTTGGAAAGGATTGCTCCGCGCTTGCGATAGATACAGGCAAAGTTTTTAAAATTCGGTAAATGTTATAAATAGCAATTAGATTCGATATCCTGTTCATTATTTATATTCTTTAGATACTTGGACATTCATTTTCATTTAGAGTGGGATTATTAAGTTATTTATTTGAAGATAAAAAATAATAGTTAAAAAATGTCTCATTTTCGCTCTTTGTATATATTTATAGAAAAGATATAATAGAAAGTGATAAAAATTAAAAAATCTAATCCATACACGCTCTTATGCAACTATTGCTTATTACTTTTAAAACAATGTGAAAATCGGTTAAGAATTGTAGGCTGTAGGTGATTTTGAATAGTAAATTCCCGATTCAGCCCACTGTGGAGCATCTGTCTGCTCAAGCGGTGAGCGCGCGTGCTGGACTTTGACGACTCGATTCCCGACTTTTATCAATAAATACCGCTTGGGGGCGCGTATGGGCAAAAAACGCAGACTGCTCCTTAATTTACACACACTAACGACTCATACTATCTAGGATTCACCCATGACATCTCGTAACATATTTTTATAATTCAATGCAAAGTTAACATTTGTTGACTTCCGCATAAAAATTTCGTAGTGTATATTTGGGCATCTTGGAGCAGCAGTCACTGGGCTACATTCAACTTTTGGCTTATCACTTTTTTAAAGCGAAATGTGTCCTTTAATTTGGCATATAACATTTAAGCTCTTTGTGAGTTCTTAATGAGGTAAACGCGGTAGGCTAAACAACCCAAAGTCACAGTGGCTTCAGAGTGCGCAACGATGCTGTGGATACGTCATGTTCAGGAGAATTTTTAGGGACTTCAGAGTTACGAAGGATAAAAATATGGTTGGTGTGTGATGCTTTATATATTTACGTGTAAAAAACACACAATTATACAGCAATAACGACTTTCATATATTCGACTTATTTCCGCCTTTTTAGCTGTTTCGGACCACTGTGGGCCGGGCCCTCTTTATGCACCTAATATTTACCTAATATTTATCCCTAATATTTAGGACTTTTGTTTACATTTAATTTATTTTTTAGTTGTTCTCTACGTTTGAAACAATTTTGCTTCTTAATAACTTTCTTCACATATATTTGTGTCTTACCTTTCGTTGTGCACGCTTACATGCTTAGCTTACAGTTCATTTACTTTGTGTAAATAGTTTATTTTAATTTATAGTTTATTTTTCGGTTACGAGTTTTGAGCATTAAACAATTTTTTCATCCTCGTTGCAAACCTCTCTTGTGGAGAACAGACAAATGAGAGAGCAAATTCATTCAACGAAAAAATCAACAACTTTTCGCGCGTTCGAATGCGCGATGTTGCTATTCATGAAAAAGTTTGTATCTCCGGAAAGTTCCTGACTCATTGACTAGTGTGATTTCAGTGAGATACGATCGGAGTATATTTATTTACACCCAGAAAAAAAGATTCTTAGATCAAAGGAAAGTTACTTTAAATTTTCGTAGCTTGTGTTATTCGTCTAAAAATTTAATTTTTCTATTTTCAATGCTGTTTTTTACGAATAAAATAAAAACTACGTGTCATATCAAAAAGTGAATAATTAGAAATTTGTAGATCTTTTTTAGGTACACAATTTTGGTCAATTCATTTTTTGTTTTATCTTGCATAGTTTGACAGCAGCATGGAATGTTTGATTTTTCATTATTTTTTTGTGCGATCAAAATTTGAATTTTTGAGTTTTCAAAAAATTCAAAAAGTTCTCAAGAAAATATTGTAGTGTGTTCAAAAAGCAATGTTTTTCTCATTTTTACTTTTTTCACCAGAAAAAGTCATTAGGATATATTGTTCGCCTTTTTGGGTACTACTAATAACCGTTCATAGAATTTTCAAATTTTGAAAAAAGTGGTCTCAAAAATTTTCAAAATGTGCTGACTTTTTGAAGTATTTTTGAGTACTTTTTGAGTATACCAAAGGCCAACCCATTCTGTTAATTTTTTCGAAAGTTATCGTGCTAACAAACTAAAAATCTACAGACTAACAGACAGACAGGCATGTTGTAAATACCTGTTTGTCGGGTTCAGGGGGTCTCAAAACGTGGACATTTGACAAAAACGAGGGGGGTTAAATTTTACACAAACCTAATACCTTCTCATTATAGGATTAAAATGTAAAAAGAAGTTTCAACGAAAAAAATCTGCCCTTTAAAAGTAAAGATCAAATCATTGACAACTGTCATTTGGTGATTGTGAATTCTCTTTTGTTTTTCAAATATTATGTATTACCATAGCTTTCTTACTCTTCAGTAAAATGTATCAATATTATAGGTCAATCGTTTCGTCGCGAAACACATATTTTCTATTCTCACATCAACTTTAAATTATGAGAATGAAAAAATTTTCACTATAAAAATGGATTTTAAATATAATATAAATGGCGATAACTTCCTTACTCTTTAATCAGTCAGCTAGTCACACATCCGGAAAACACATCCGGAAAATCGCTTAGAACATTGTCTTAGGCATTTTTAAATTGAGGAAGGTTTAATTAAATAAATTTAAATATTTTGGAAAATGTTACCATTGCAATGTATATATTTGGTATGTCCCACTGACATTCCTCGCTGACAAATCGTCTTTTAAAATTGCACTATAGACAAGGTCTCCTGGCACTGTTATATAAATGCGATTGTCGGATGGGAAATTAGGTTGACAAATATAATGTGGACGATGGGGGGGGGGGGGGCGTACTATGAGGAAGCAAGATGATTGAAATTATAGTCATACAAAATTATGTGATGAAAACAGCTAATATTAAAGTTTTAATCAAAATCGTGAATTGGGGCGGAATGAGCCGTGCTTACGGGGCGAGATGAGACATTCTTATTCTGGTTTTCGTAACCTTTTTATGGAGCTGGCAGAAAAGTTTCTGTTTGTCAGGTTTGAGTTGTTTCAAGTGCAATTTTCGAAAATAGATGGAGATTTAGAGGAGAGTTGCAATGGTGAGAACTTAGAAAATAAAAACTCACATTCGTGATTAGAAGAGTCTATGGCTACTACTATAAATTCTATTTGGTATATAAGAGCAGCTGCAATTGGTTTTGCTTATAAATTTTATTTTTTGATTTGTTTTTTCAGCATATTCAGGATAGAATTATATCATTTGTATTGACACTGACTAGTTGCAGGAAGCTTCTAAAATTTGAATTAATATATTTATTTATATGTATAAGGGCCCACGGTCTAAACCTGTTAACTGACATTTTATTCGAAATTGATTTTTTTTCAATTTTCTAGAACATTTTTTATATGAAGTTAATATCCCGCTAACGAAACGGTAATATTACTTCCAGTGCTTTTTAAATGGATTTTCGAAAATCGCGTTTTGGTATCCACAGCATAGGTCCGCGGTCTAAACCTGTTAATATTGCTTATAGCGTCTTATGGGGAATCCGTGTTTTTTCTCAAATCGGCTCAGTTTACTCGTAGAATAGGGTAATAAGACACATGTCAGTGTGTGTGCAGTCAAGTGTATGTGTGTGTCGAAAGTTATTTGTGGCGGGCTTGGCAGAGTGAGGGTCACTTCCCGCTGAAGCACGCACACTTGTGAATCGCCTAAACCTCTTTTTAATTTGAGTATCACTCATAGACTCATTATCATACACTTTCCGAATCATAACGCTGGTTTCCGAACATGAATGGCCAAGGTTTTGGCAACATTTAATGCACACTATTTGTTTGGTGCGTTCCGTCATCCTGAAATACGATGCGTACGTTGATAGATGCTTACACGATTGGGTACACTAGTCGACTAAAGATTCGCAGGTACTTGTCACCTAGTAGAGGGCCTCACAGAGGTCTCCCATGAATAGTACATGTTTTTAGCAACAGCACAGCTAGGTACATAGTTATAGAGCACAAAGTCGGACACTTTCCGAAAAAAACATAGTAATGTTCAGTTTCTTGTTAATAAAAAGAGTGACTCCACTTTAATTTACTCTAGGATTACTGAGTTTCAATAGTACGTCCATCTGAACGTTTTAAGCAAAAAAATTCTGTTATCTTCGAGTTCCAGCACCTCAACTTTTTTCATCTAATGTGACTGGACTATCTGGCAAAAATATGGTACCATTTTTCTCACAAAAATAAATAAATTTCTGATTCAAGGTTTTAGAAAATATTTTTAAAAAATGATTTCATGAAACACCCTAATATGCAGGATAATAATTGAATGCCAATTTTTCCTGGACGCAAAATTAGGTTACCATACTCAATTACTCATTGCTAAATATTACACTACATTTATCGGTAAACCTGTCATAAAATGTTCGTAAGAATGTTCTTATTTGTCACTTGACCCGTAAAATCCATATAATATGGTCAAAGTCACCCCAAACGTTTTCTACGTTTCATGTTTGTATACTTTTTATAGATGTGTTTAAAATTTCCAATAACCGAATGTTATCGAATTCTTTAACAGGAACAAATCCAGGATCCAAAAATGCTGATAAGCATTCTGCTCGGCGTAATTATAATCTTCAAATAGTTTTAACACTTTTATTTCACCACTCTAGGTACAATCGACATACAATTTGTTCCGAATGAACAGAATCAAACAAAAGCGAAAACGTTTCGCGACAAAGAACATGATCAAAAAGCATTCGAACAGCAACTAAACTTCCTTCTTTCTTAAAAGACGAGCTCACTCTCCTCCAATCCGCAAGTAAGGCCCACACACCCCAAGGCACCGTTGCGCCTCTCGAGCCCCCCTGAGGTACTAACCTTTTCGCGCGAAATAATTTTAAATTTAAGAAAGTAATAAAACCTTAACATTTCCGCCCCTTTTGGAGCTTTACGGTCCAAATTTCGAAAATGTTGAACAATATAATTGTAGTAAAATACATTTATGTCTCGTTTAATTGTGTATCGGTTTCAATAGGTAATAAAGCTAATTTAGTAATCGGTCGTACATAAGTACCTGACGCCGTGCGGACAGTAACTTCACGAACCAGTTCATCTACACCTTTTTTAACATCAACTGTGCGTCCCAAAGGCCACTTTGTGGGCGGTAAAGTTTCATTTTTCATTAAAACTATTTGTCCGACGCAAACATTCTTTTTTCGAAGTTGCCATTTGTTACGTTGCTGCAACGATAAAATATAGTCTTGAGACCAGGTTTTCCAAAAATTTTCAAGAATTTGTTGCCATAATTGCCATCTCGATAATCGATTTGATTTTACATTTTCTAACGAAATTTCTGGTACGGCAATTAATTCTCCACCGACCAAAAAATGTCCTGGTGTCAAAACTTTTAGATCTTCTGGATCTTCTGATAGAGGGCACAATGGCCTAGAATTCAAACAAGCTTCTATCTGGCACAATAATGTGGACAATTCTTCGAAAGAAGGAGTTTGACCTACGAGAACGCGTCGCAAATGGTGTTTTACACTACGCACGCCAGATTCCCAAATCCCACCAAAATGCGGCGCTGCGGGGGGAATGAAATCCCATCGAATCTTATCATTTATCAAATACGCTCGAATTTCAGGAGACCGAGTCACCCTTTGGAAAGTCTCGTCAAGTTCGCGGCTAGCACCTTGGAAATTCGTCCCTCGATCACAATGAATCGTGTGCGGTAACCCTCGCCGGGAAACGAAACGCTTAAGCGCCGCGAGAAATGCTTCAGTAGTATAATCACTGACTAACTCGAGGTGCATGGCACGAATCGCAAAACAAACAAACACTGCTATATAAGCTGAATGAGACTTATAGCCTCGACCGCGATGAATCGTTACTTGGACCGGGCCAGCATAGTCGACTCCAACGTGAGTAAAGCGTTTCGCAGGTCGCGTTATACGACTTTTAGGCAATGCACTCATCAATTGATTAGAAACATCCGCACGAATTCTAACACAAGGAACACATTGGTAAATAACGGATTTAACAGTTTGTCTTCCTCTGATTAACCAAAAGTTTTGTCTTAGCAGACTTAAAGTCAATTGCGTTCCTCCGTGCAAACATTTCCCATGAAAATGTCGTATTAGCAAAGTAACTAACGGATGTGCCATGATAATAATTGGGAATTTTCGATTAAATTCCATTGCTGCGTTAGCTAATCTTCCTCCAATGCGAAGGATTTTGTTTTCATCCAGAAACGGATTTAATGATAGCAATGGACTTTTCCGGTCTAATTCGATTTTTCTATCTAAGCTTGAAATCTCGTTCGCAAATAATTGAGATTGAATATACTTGAGCCAAACAATCTCACTATCAACACAATATTTCACGATAGAGTCATCAGTTCCGGTTTTCATTTTAACAGGGGAAAACCCGGTTTTAATAGCCAAAAACTTAAGGACGTACGCTAAAATTCGCACAAGTTTCAGCCACGACGAGATTCGAGTTGCTAGGTTTTCTAAGCAATATTTAGGTTGTTCATATGCGTGATGCGTTTGCACTCGGAGATCCAGATCGGTTTCAAACTTCTTAAACCTTCCCATCGAAGGCCAAAATTCTTCAGTTTGACTCAGCCACTTCGGACCATGCCACCAAAGATCATTTTCGGCAAGTTTAGAAGCAAAAACACCACGAGAAGCGACATCGGCAGGATTCTCCGTGGTCGGTACGTGCTTCCAAATGGTAGACGGAGCTACCGCCTTAATAGCAGCGACGCGATTAGCAACGAAC
>CAKNWW010329365.1:0-14889 GCA_932074435.1 Andricus kollari
ACAGTTGCCGTTGATTCAATTTTTTTGTATATTTTTGTATTTTTTTTATATATTTGATTTTTACTTTTTTTGTATTTTTTTATTTTTAAATGTTTTTTGTATTTTTGTTTTTTAGCAGTTATATTAGAATCACCATTTTAAATTTGCAACCAGCAACACCGAAAACCCCTGTATACCAATTTTCAACAAAATAAAAAAAAATTTTTGGTTTCCTACGCCATATTGGATCCGCCATTTTTAATTTTCAAAACCTGAGTACAGACTCTTGATCAGCGACCCCAAAAACCCCTGTATACTAATTTTCATAAAAACATGTTACTCTGAAAAATGTATGCCGCAAAGGGTAAAGAAACGATCAGTTTATAAAATAGAGAATGATTTGAATACCTGCCTACCTCAAGCTATTGCTGTAGCCGTCGCCAATGCTGACCTTCAGTCAGACAGAAATAATTTAAATTCAAAAAAAGTTTGGGAAAGTATACGTAAAAGATCAGGTAGAGTTCAGATTAGAGCAGCCGAACAGCTCACGCGAAACGCTGGGTTAATAATACCTGAGAGTGGATGTGGATTGACTGAGCTGATGGCTTATCATAATTATTTAGCAAGACGTCAAATAGCGATGATAGTTTATAATTTTAAAGATTTTGGTAAAGGTAGAGAGAAAGCTTTTTACGACGGTACTTCAGTCATTACAAACGCAGGGGGTGTGGTTAGACAAAATATTTATTTATTGTATGAAGGACATCCCGATAATCATTACAGTGCGATTTCAAATTCAATTGGAGCCGGAGCAGCACAAAAATGTTGTATACCCTGTAACAAGTCATATTTTCGAAAAGCCGATCACAGATGTTGAATGCAGTGTGAAGCTTGTTACTGTTCTCCGGCCTCCAATGCTGATGCTGACTTTTATAATATGCCTAGCATCAATAACACCTTCGGTGCTTAAAAGTCGCGTACAGGAAGCAGAACATACGCTTCTACTAAGAGAACATGTTGACAAGCCCCTTCATGGTAAATTCTACGGCATCATACGTAGAGAAGAGCTCTCGATGGGTCTTTCCAACATGTTTCTCAAGTCTGCTGGATTGAGATCGGAGACTGAGGGATTTCTTTTTGCCTGTCAAGACGGCGTTATGGACACCTTAGTTTACCGCGAGCGCATAATGAATATACCTGTAGGCGATACTAACTGCCGAGCGTGTAAGCAAGAGCCAGAAACACTTGGGCATGTTCTCAGTGGATGCTCAAAGTATGTACGTGACATGTACATCGAGAGACACAATGCGGCTCTAAAAGTGTTATATTACCATCTTAGGCACTTCTATGGTGTTGATCTCTTGCCCGTCTTGCCATATGCCCAGGGGGAACTCGAATCCGTTGTGGAGAATGATCAGTGTAAGATCTACTGGAATTTCTCATTCTCCACCACTCAACGTATCAGTGCTACGAAGCGTGATATTGTTCTCCAAGATCTGAAGACCAAGATCATTTACGTGATTGAATTCGTGGCACCCGCCGATGGTAATATCACGGCAAAGGAGGAAGAAAAACGGGTGAAATATCAAGCACTTCTTTTTGAGCTTAGCAGGCTGTACCAAGGCTACAAAGTCCATCTTGTAGTTCTCATAATCGGCTGTCTTGGAGGTATGAAAGCTTCATTTCTTAGCCAACTCAACATGATTTCGGCTTGTTAGCGTCAGGCTCATTTTATCGCAAACCGGATGCAAAAGGCTGTTCTTCTGGGATCACTTCATCTGGTCCGTCAACACTGTTCCTCATAACATTCTACAAAGATTGGTAGCTCTAAAAAAGTATCCAGAGGTGAAACCTTCATCTCCAACTATCCCGTCTGCCGCATAAGGTCATCCGCGGCTAGAGACCTGACTCCAAGGAACAGTGTTGAACGATGTTCTCTCGCGTCAATTTCCCGCTCTTGCTTATCTTCTAGGACAGAAGGAGCAGAAGTGGATTACTTAAACGTTCCAGTTGCATCGGGATTAGTTGCTTTAAGGAACCATGATCGTAGCTTCCGTAGCCTACAACTTCTCATAATAATAGTTTTTAATTCTCGCGTTGTAGTCGCGGTAGGGCTTGATCTTTCCTCTCATGAATTTGCCGGCTATGTTGGCTGTAGCATTGCTACTGACAGGGTTTCCCATGCCAGACACACAGAGAACGAAGAGGAGAGGTAATAAGAGGACCACCAAAACCCATAAATATCATAGAGAGTCCACTAAAGATATTGAAACGCTTGTCGCTTCCCGAGGATCGTCGGGCGCCCCTGGAGCCACCGTTGGAAGCCACAGCATGCGGGACGGTGATGATGGCGAGCTGCGAAATGGTCAGGCAGATCTCACTAATCTAACAGCTGGCCAGCAAGAACATCTGCGACAAACGTTAAGCAGTGGAACATCAACTGTGCCTGCTGAGGATGCATTGGCTAGCGTTAGCTATTTGCAGCTAACCACCTCAACAGAAATACCGCGGGAGAGCATCAAGTGGGATACCACAATGAATGAGGAATTGGTGCGCCTCTATTATGAAAGTGCGAAGTTTGAAGCCCCACGCGAAAAAGGATACAATTTTAGAACGAAATTTGCTGTAAAGTATCCTCAAATAGAGAAAGTCGCACTAAGAGATCATATCGCTAAGGTGCAGGATATCAGGACTAATCTACATATCTCAGAATATCGAACAATGGAGATTAAACAACAGGTTTATTTGGAGTGGTAAAACGATGGCAATGAACATCAGTTAGAGGAAGCCGCGCAACACGAACAAGCAGCGACAATTGATGTTCTTCCTCAACCTGGTGATGATCCAGCACCACCACATCCTCCAGAGGTAGATGGCCCAATACAACCAGAGCCAGAAGCAGAGGTTCAACAACCAAAAAGGCGATTAAAATGGACATACCATATGAACAGAGATGTAATGCACTTTTATTTTTTGGCAAAGGAAAGCGGGCAAAGTGTAAGAAGAGAACATCATCGACTCTTCTTACTTAAGTACCCAGAACTAGCCATAAGAATAAAAGAGTAGAATCTAGCAGATCAAAAACGCTCAACATCTGTAAACAGATTGCTTTCGGCTGTTGAAATAGCTGCTATCGAAATGGAAGTGGAACAGCGGCTTCCTATTGATGAAATTCCCTTGGAAGATGTGGAAAATGAAGACCTGATTGAAGCTGAAGGCATAGGTGCTAGGGATGATGAACATCAAGTACCGGATCCACTAGAGCCACATCTGGACATTAATAACGATAATCTGAAGAGCGAAATCCCAGATAATCTACAGCACCTTGAAAGGAATTTTGATCATGCTTGACGAGAGCTTAGACGTAGAACCAACACAAAGGCATTCTCTGCCCAAGATGAGCATCACAAGTGATCTGCGTGCACTAATAGAACACCTGAATAGCAAGGTTTTACCTATGCATTTGAATGCAACACAAACTGCGCTAGAGGTGCAAACTTCTGCATACTGTGCAGTTGTGGCAACCGTTAGAACGTTGGGCCGCAGAACTAGGCCTACAAATGCAGTCTTTGCTCCAAGAATTGAGCGAGATCCACCATGGGAGATCAGGTTGGATATGGATGTCAGCAAGGTAAGGTGCAAATTGGGTCGACTTACTCAATATAAAAAAGGAAATAGAACCAGAAAGCTGATACACCATATTACTAAAATCATCCACCCTCGTTACATCGAGACATTAACACCGGCAATATTGGATGAGATTATAGATGTCCAACGGCAGAGACTTGATGTTCCTACTGCTAGACTGCGTCGGTACAAGAAAATTAGTGCAAGAAGGCAACAAAATCGAACCTTTCAGACAGATGAAAGAAGGTTCTACCGTGAGCTGAGTGTAAAACAAAACAACCAGCAAGAAACCAACGTGCCTCAATTGGAAGAAATGACTAACTATTGGTCGGGTGTTTGGGGGAAAACGAACAAAAGCAATTTCAACTCTGCGTGGTTCCAACTAGAGAAGTCAGGAGCTAGCAATAACCCTGAAATGGAGCTGAATAACATCACAGCTTTAGATGTTTCAACGGTTTTGAAAAGAACAAGGAACTGGAAAGTTCCAGGTCCGGACATGGTGCACAACTTCTGGTACAAGTACCTGACTAGTGTGCATCCTGCGTTGGCACGTTGTTTTCAGAAGATCATCGAACAACCAGATCTGATGTCAGGCTTTATGCTCCAGGGTACTACGTAAATGTTGCCTAAAACACCAGATGCTCAAAATCCATCTGATTTTCGACCGATAGTCTGTCTTCCAACAATATATAAATGTCTTACAGCTATCATAGCAGATAAGGTTTATTCTCACTGCGACGAGAATGACATCCTTACAGTAGAACAAAAAGGATGCTGTAAAAACTCGCGAGGCAGTAAAGATCTAGTCACCATAGACGCTGTTGCCATGGCGCAAGCTCGTAAACATCAAAGAAACTTGCACATGGCATATATTGACTACAAGAAAGCATTTCCTTCCGTACCACATGACTATTTGCTTGAAGTCTTAAAAATATACAAAATTTGCCCACGCATCATTGACTTCCTAAGTCGACGCATTACGGCGGATATATTCCAAGGAGACTCCTTCAGTGCATTGTGGTTCTGTTTAGCGTTGAACCCATTGAGCAGAACACTAAAGAGCATGTCTCATGGGTTCCGAGTACATGATAACGAGGATGGTCATGAAGTGACCCATCTTCTATACATGGATGACCTGAAGATATACGCCAGTTCGGCCAGAAACTGCAGCAAGTGATCGCTATCACAAAGCAGTTTTCCAATGACATCCACATGGAGTTCGGATTAGATAAATGTAGAACAGTGCATTTAAGCAGAGGAGAATTAGGGACCGCAGAGCTGGAGAACGATTTCGAGAATGACATCGAGGCAATGGCAGAGGGAGAGTCATATAAATACCTGGGTATTCTTGAATCTAAGGGTATGCAGCATACGATAGTTAAGAAGAGCCTAACGACTGCCTTCACTACAAGACTCAGATTGGTTCTGAAGAGTTCTCTTAACTCGGCAAACAAGATCAGGGCAATCAACACCTAAGCCTTCCCTGTCCTCACGTACTCATTTGGTCTCATCAAATGGTCGAACACCGACCTTGAACGATTGAACAGAATCATCCGCGTAGAAATGAGGAAGCACCGAAAGCACCACAGTGATTCGGCGATTAAAAGGGTAGTTCTACCACGATATAGAGGGGGTAGGGGCATTGTAGATGTCAGGAAACTGTGTGAGTCACAAGTTACACAGTTGCGAGACTATTTTAACAGCAAGCGAGATGTTACACTTTACAACACCATCTGTAAAGCTGATCTTGACTACATGCCCTTGAATTTGTCCTCAGAGGAGGCCTTGAGTACCAGGGCAGTAACCATAGAGGAATTAGAAACGCAATGGAGACAGAAAGCCATCCACGGCGAGCACCCCAAAACGTTTGATCAACATGAAGTGGATAGTGAGGCATCCAATATTTGGCTGAGAAAGGGCGTCCTGTATCCAGAAACGAAAGGATTCGTTATTGCGATACAGGACAGGGTTGTGAGCACCAGAAATTGTCGAAAACACGTGCTACATCAAGACGTGGTTGACCGGTGCCGATTACGTGGAGATACCAACGAATCCATCCAGCATATTATTGATGGTTGTCGCCTAATGGCTCAAAGAGAATATACGCACAACCATAATGATATGGCGTGAATTATACATCAACAGCTTGCCCTAAACCTAGGACTCTTAACAGAATGGATGCTTTTCTATAGATACATTCCAATGCCCGTTTTAGAAAAAGAAGATTACATCTTATATCGGGATGTACTATCCAGACTGATCATTACATCAGAGCTAACCAGCCGGACATCGTCATGCGAGAAAAAAAGGTGGAAGAGTCTACATCATCGACGTTGCTTGTCCACATGACTGAAATTTGCAGGCAACCTATACAAGTAAGGTCAACAAGTATAGCGAGCTAAGGCACGAAGTAAAGACAATATGGAGGAATGTGCACGCAAGAAGCATTGAACATCTTGAACATTTAGGAGTCAGTAGGGTACTGGCAGCAGCTCAGAAGGAAGTTTTATTAAACACCTGTCGTCACCTCCGACATTCACGGCCGCTGTGTAAGCATAACAGTGGCAAAAGACGAACTGCAAACTACACCATGCTCCTAATTTTGTACCTACAACATCATCGCAAATGGGTTCATACTTCGTATTAAATTAACTAATTATATCATCATATCACCAGTCACTTGCCTTAGTCTGTGGCTATGATGCAAAACCGGGTTCTTCTTAACCCGAGAACAAGTTTGAAAAAAAAAGTAATATCAAATGTGGAGAGTGTCTGAGGTACTTTTACGGAGAAGAATGTTTTAGAAAGCATATACTTCCCAATTCATTTTCCACCGAAAAAGGAACTTGTTCAGTGCTAAAAATATGTGGTGGCTGCTCACACCTGATAAATTCTGAAAAAACAAAAAGAGGTACTAATAATGTATGTTGTTTTTCAGAATGTAGTACATGTAAGAAACTCTGCCCTAATAATCACTTTTGTTTCATGGCACCTCTTGAACTAAAAAAAACTAAAGGGAATGTATCGAAGAAGAAAAAAGTAGCTTACATTTTTTACTATTTCGAAACACAGCAGTGTGAAAAAGTCGTAGGAGATGAATCAGCAAACATTCATAAACCTAATTTGTGTGTTGCACAGCAGGTATGCGATGAATGTATGGATGATCCGGATCCAAATGTAAGGTGCAAATGGTGTGGTGTGCACGAGTACATCTTCGATATAGACCCTATAGCTCAGTTTACAGAGTTTGCTATTCGCGATATGAAGCACTTTGATGAGACCGTGTCTATAGCACATATTTCAAAGGGGTTTGATGCTCAGTTCATTCTCAGTCATTTGATTAAAAGTCGAGGTTCTAATAACTCACCAAAACTTATTTTAAACGGTTCTAGTATTATATTAATGACTGTAAATAAAACTCGATTTGTTGATAGTTTAAATTACCTGCATATGCCCTTAAGTGTTATGCCAGAAGCCTTTCGATTAGAGGAGGCAAAGAATAGTACTTCTCCGCACCTTTTTAACACACCACAAAATGAGACATACATAGGTAAATTACCCGCTGCAGATTATTACTCCTCTGACACAATGTCCTCAGAGAACCGCAAAGAATGTCATAAGTGGTATGAAGAATGCATTAAAACAAATTACATTTTTAATTTAAAAAATGAAATAAGAAGGTATTGTATTAATGACGTTGACATTCTTCGTAAGGCTTGTTTAGCTTTTCGGCCACTATTTATAGCAGTAGCAGATGTTGATCCCTTTATTGACAGCTAAACTATAGCATATTATGAGGATGGATTTGACAATACAAATGTGTTTCAATTTCACGGATGTTATTGGCATGGTTGTCGTCGTCGTAATAATTCAAATAGAAATAAAAAAATAGGAGTATGGAAAAACTCGGAAAGCATGAATGACCGTTTTGAGCGAACACGTGCCCAAACTCAACGACTTCGAGGAATCGGATACAAAGTCATTCAGATGTGGGAGTGTGATTTTGATAGGCTAAAAGCTCAAGAGCTTGAATTTAAAGAGTTTTTAAAAGATCATCCTCTTTTAATGCTTAGTGCTTTAAACTCTCGAGATGCTTTTTACGGAGGAAGAACAGGTAATACATTTTCCGACTATAGCGTGAGAGGTAAAACAAGAATCTCATATCTGGACGTTTGCTCATTGTATCTATATATATCAAAATACGGTAAATTTCCTATTGGGCATCCCAAAGTGTATATTGGTGATCACTGTAAGACTTTAACTGGTTTTGATAATGATTTAAGTAATGTGGAGGGTTTGGTTAACTGTCATATATTACCGCCTACAGATAAGTATTTACCTGTCCTTCCCGTCCGTATGCACGAAAAACTCATGATTCCCTTGTGTTATACCTGCTGCAAACTACAATTACAGCAAGACTGCCCACATTTAAATAATACAAGTGAGCGAGAAATAGAAGGAACATGGGTTTTCGATGAACTCAAAGCGGCGGTCGAAGCTGGGTACAAGATAACAAGTGCTTTTGAAATCTGGCAATATGAGACAACACAGTATGATTCACTCACAAAGTCAGGGGGCCTATTTGTAGAATATATGAATAGGTTTTTCAAGCTGAAATATGAAGCTAGCGGATATCCTTCTGATTGCACTACTAAGGAGCAGAAAAAGGCATATGTCCAAAAGATTTTCGATTTAGAGGGTATTCAGCTCGATCATGAAAACATAAAAAAAATCCTGGTCTACGCTCTTTGGCTAAACTCTGCTTAAATTCTTTTTTGAGTAAATTTAGTCAGAGTCAGAATATGCCGACAACTGAAGTCCTTAGTACTCAAGACGAACTGATAAATATTATCCAGAGTCCAGACAAATGGGTATTTGAAAAAATTAGATCGCCGCGTACTCTATTTTGATACAGATTCTGTGATTTTTATCAGTCATAATGAGCCTAATGAGTATTACCCTGCCACAGATTGTTTATTAGGTGATTTGCCAGATGAGCTTGAAGCTTATGGTTCTGGGAGTTTTATTGAAACTTTTGTCTCAGTTGGTCCCAAAACCTTTGCTTATAAAGTATGTTCACCTAACGGCCAATTAAATTATGTGTGTAAAGCAAAAGGTATTACCTTAAACTACTAAAACTCTCAATTTATATACTTCAGCTCTATCTGTGATCTTGTAGTTAATAAAGCGGCTCCAATTACATTGAATTATAGAGCCATTCGTAGAACAGCATATCACGATGTAGTAACGAAGAATGAACACGAAATCTGTCGACCAGTGTACACAAAAAGGAGATTGATTGATAATCATGATTCTCTTCCGTTTGGTTATGTAGAGCATTAATAAGTTATTAAAGATCCACTCTAAATGGTAAATTTTGTGAATATGAAAAATAAACTCTCATTCCTACGCATGTGTGTTACACGAATCTTGATGCTGAATAAAAAAAATGTGCACGTACTTTTTTTCATTTTTATTAGGTATTTTTGTATACAAGTAATGAGAACATTTAATTTTTTGTGTTTTCAGAGTGGCTCTTCGAAGCACCGACTGACACGTATTTCTACTGCAGAGAGGAAAATGGTACACCTCTATGTCCAGGGGATTTCGACTTCATACCACAGCAAATAATGGATGGTGAAGAATATAAAGAGTATCTAGACGTTGCAGCACAACCATTTACATATCACGATTCTTCTTTTTCATAACTAAGAAATATATATAATATTTTTAAGTTTGTATTTTCACTGTATCTTGAGCACCGCATAAGCAAATTATGCATATAAAACATAAATAAGTACATAAACAAGTCTATGTAATCAAGCAAATAATAAATATGTGAAATTATTATTATTAGAATCATAATTACTCATGTATAACTACTGGAGAATAAAAAATATAATTAAATTGTAAATAACATAATTTCATTAATTAGTCTGTATCTGCTTCACGCAACCCTAATATAGCTGAAAAATTTCTTTTTTGCGGCGACGTGTTGGGTCAGGGGTATCAGCTCAAAACCCGGACAACGCGAGAAATTAGCTACTCAAGATGGGATAAGCAAAACAGTAATAGTTTTTTCAAATAGATATATCTAAAAATTTAAATTTAAAACATAAGTTCATACATCAATTAAGACATTCGCTAAAGAATAAATATCTACCATTATATATAAATTAATAGGTTTGACTGGTGATGCATCATTATTCAATATGGATACGCGTTGTAAGCATCCGTTCACATCACTCATATGCGGTCCAACAGGCTGTGGTAAAACATTCTTTGTAAACAAATTTTTTTTACTGAAGAAAGCTATCATAAAAACATCAGTGTAATTTTCATTTCTCAAAATCTGTTTCATCAAGGACACGGTCGATGAGACATTTCTCTAAATGCAAACTATATAGTCACATTTAAAAATCCTCGAGATCGGGCTCAAATTCAACATCTGGCACGCCAGATTTGTTCTGAAGATTCACGTTTTATACAAGAAGCCTACCACGATGCCACATCTCAACCACATAGTTATTTACTTCTGGACTTGAAACAATCAACTCCCGATAACTGTCGATATCGTACAAGTATATTTCCAGATGATCCTCATCAGTACGTTTACATACCAGTGAAGGGTATAAAGGGAGGACACAGAGATAGTCAAATACCAGTGACGCATTTGTAATGATGTCGAAAGGTTACAAGTCAATCGGCAAGAAAAACGCCACAGTTTTACATGCCCTGTGTCATCTAAACTCGGATCAAAGGCAAGCAATACTGAAAACATCTGATGTAAAGCTCATTTAATGTATTTGTGAGTGTGCCTTGAATATCCTATTGGAAAATGCTCCTCTCAAAGATTGTCAAAAACTAAAATTGAAAAAACATAGAAACACGTTACGAAAGTTAGTCGAAACTCGTGGCACTTGGAAAAAAAGAGAAAAAAATTATTGTTCAAAAAGGTGGACCTAGCGAGCAGGTCGAAAAAATTAATCAACAAATGCAATCGATAAATCATACATCTATACATAGTAATAATAATTCAGCGATTATACCATCGATACCTGGTGCAACTACACAGACACTTGGAAGTAATCTCGGCAGATTGGATTCTGAAATGAGTCGAATATTATTCTCACCTTTTCCGAGAGATGAACGTGAAAGGTGGAGAGATTATAGTCAGGTGTTAAAAAAATTTCTATTGTGTATTGACGAAAATATAAAATTACTTACTGAGAAAATAGATCATACGGAAAATACAGATAATGATCTGCTTGAGTTTTTTCCGCTAATGTACCTAAATCTTTTCGTTCCAAAACTAGTTTATTGCTTAATCATTCAACGAAACCTGATTTTGCGAATAGGATAAAATGGGATAAATATGGTTCGTTGATTCATGACGGTAGACTTATTGAGCATTCAAACATTACAGACCTGGTTAACGATGCATTAAGGTTTAGAAAAAGTTTCCATCCTCCTGGCAGAAGTCAAATAAGTTTCTAATAAATTTCTAATAAGTCAATCCGTGAAAGAAGTCGTAGTAGAATTAAAAGGAGTACCAGTCAAGAAAAGAGACAAACTGGTTCAAGAATGGCAACAAAGTGGCAGTCTTTTATTCTAAAATTATGCTCCTTAAAGAAATATACTACAATCCAAGTCATCCTGCTTCTTATAGTGGTATAGAAAAAATAACTCGCGCTGCACGAGGGACAGTATCACGTAAACAAGTGTTTGATTGGGTAAAATCCCAGGATGCATTCACAGTCCACTTATAACGATAATCACCGTTATATTCTAGTAGTGCTTGAAGTTTTGAGTAAACTCGTCTGGATTGAACCTCTTCGAAATAAAACTGCATTGGAGGTAAAACTGCTTTTGAGTGTACCTTACTATTTTGAATTAATGACGGACTGGCGTGGGATAGCGAAGGAATCATGTTCAGTCATGTTAGAGTCAACGAAAGTTAACAAGACGATTTCCCACCGTTATTGTTATACTACTACCCAGAATTGTTTCAGGAGGCTAGCAAGGTTGTCCCTTCAGCGAACACTTAACGTCAGTACGGTCCTGGAATGGCCCGATTCATCTGAAGGTGTAGAGGATCCGACCGGACCAATCACAACCGGCCTGAAAACGAATCGAAAGGCGGCGGGAGCCTTTCGCGATCCTTGACGACTAGCATCTAGAAGATGTGAGCCGTAAAAATCAGCGCCTAAGAGCACATCAATGGGTTGGGGTACAATGAACTTTGGATCCACTAAGGAAAGCCCCTGGATTTGATGGCAATCCCTATCCGCAACTTTCTCCGAAGGAGCGATCACACGAAGATCGCGAAGAACAAGAGCATTCACTTCGACAAGTAACAAAGGCCTGAGCCTGTCTCGAGGCGTTCGCAATGTTGCGAATCATCAACCATCAATATGTCTGTCATGCTTGAGAGCCCGTCTCGAAGCGATTGCAATGTTGCAAACAATCACACATCATCTTTATCAATTCAAGTACCAAGAGATTCAAAAGGTGTTTTTAAACATAAGTTAAACATCAATCTTGAGGAAGGCTGTTCTAGTCCTTCGAAACAATAAACAAAATTGATGTCTATGAAAATAACTATAAAAACTCTGAGAATAATATATTTCGCAGGAATATGTCGATAGACTTCGTATCCTATCAATACGTTATTTCCTTTTGCTTAAATTTCTCTTGCTAAACTTTCTCGTCTTATCATCGATTTTCAAAAGATTACATTATTTCTACGAATTCCGAGAATCGTTCAAATTGCATACTTATGTAAATTAAAGCTTCAAGGCTGAACTCTAAAGTGCACCAAAGTATGCAACCCGCAAGAATTTCACATCGAAATTGTTCAAAATTGCACGTTATGTAATTATAATGACATTTTAAAGTTATTGGATACATTTTTCCACTAAGAATTAACAAAATTCTGACAGTATTTAAAATCTGACAAAAATAAGATAAATAATAAGCCTCTACGTGAACTTTTATTCTGTATAATTCATGCGATGTTTTAATAACATAATTTATTGCCAGCGCACTCTATTTTTTAAACTCGATCTTGAAAGGCGTTGCTTTTTTTCACAGAAAAATGTCATTCCATTTACGTAGGATATTTTTCCTATTAAAAACTCTTTCGAAATACATTAATAGCATTGCTTTCTTCAAAACGTCAAATAATTGACTAGAACTTTTAAATTTCAAAAAGAAGAACTTACTTCAAGTTCAT
Source organism: Andricus kollari (assembly GCA_932074435.1). NCBI lineage: Eukaryota > Metazoa > Arthropoda > Insecta > Hymenoptera > Cynipidae > Andricus > Andricus kollari. The sequence continues at coordinate 12,842 of CAKNWW010329365.1, forward strand.
GCTCCCCTCGCCAACCCACTATTCGGCTCGAAGGACCAAACATGTTTTGAATTAATGACGGACTGGCGTGGGATGGCGAAGGAATCATGTTCAGTGATGTTAAAGTCAACGCAAATGAACAAGATCTTTTCTCACCGTTATTGTTAACCGAAAAATACCTTTTATCGAGTTAGTCCAGGATACGAGTCCCCGAGCATATCCAATAAAGCACTCCCTTAGTGTCCAAAAAAATTTGTTGGCTGTTGGAGAAAATTGGCACCGATGTAGCCTCCGGAAGCTACGACCACGATCGTTCACCGAACGATCGATCCCGACGCGACCGGAGGTGATACGTCATTCGACTCGTCACTTCCCACAACACCGGAAGACGATCGAGTCGGGAAATCACTGAACAATTAATTGGGACTTGAAGAGCCACTGACTTTAATTCACGGGCTTGAAAAAACCTGAGTTCACTAGAAGACGCACAATTGATCTCTTCTCGTTGCAACCCCGAATATTAGCCACACCAGCCTACACCTTGATCGTAACTGAACTCTCTCCAAGCACCATCAAGCGACAACCTGAGTCACCACTCAAACCAAAAGGTAGCCCGCATAACTCATAAACAGAAAAAACCTTGAAGGAGAAGAAGCATTGGGAGGATGCCATGCGATGATCAATGAAACCCGAAGGTCAATCAAAAGAGAAGCAATAACATCAAATAAATTATTAACACTTAGAAAGAAGTAATCATCGAGTACCATTCTGTTTACAATCAGACAAGGGAAAAGAATTTTTTGGCCCCCCTTTCCAAAAATATTTGTCTGATAATGGAATAAAAGTCCGTATAACGCGGGACCCTAACGTTAAAGCAGCCATAGTAGAGCGTTTCAATCGGCCACTCAAAGAACGTGTGTGGCGGTATTTTGCACATCAAAACCCTCGACGTTGTATTGATGTTTTACAACAACTTGTGAATACATACAATAATACTCGATATTGAAGCATTAGAATGACACCGTCAGAAGTTACTTTATCGAACGCAGCCGAAGCTCGAGCAAATATTCAACTTCGATTATGTAAAGAAAAAAGTCCAAAGGAAAGCCTAAATACAGTGTTGACGATCTCGTCAGAATCAGTCGTGAGAAGGGTGTCTTTGAGAAAGGTTATGAGTCTGGTTGGAGCAAGGAATTATTTGTTGTAAGGCGATCCATTACAGGAAAAAATCAAGCACCCTACATGTATGAGTTGAAAGATTTAGCAGGGGAAGACATTGAAGGTATTTTTTACGAACAGGAATTGACTGGTGTAAACAATAGAAATATTGAGGAGGAAGAATTTCAAATTGAAAAAATATTACAGTCTAAAGGTAAGGGAAACAAAAAACAATTTCTTGTCAAGTGGTTAGGTTATCCTGACAAATTTAATTCGTGGATTCCAGACTCAAATTTAAAAAAATTGTAGAAATGAATATCGATCAATTTTACCTCATTTTACCAAGCAATAGTAGTATGAAATATTTTCCCGAGAATACCACTTCCAATTTTATAACGCAACTGCCATATGAGATTCGTTTACAAGGGCAGTGGGTAGTAGGACTCACGGAAATACAACTTCCAAGAACATTTCTTCATGTGAGACACGATGATTCATTTGAAAATCGCATCGTCCTTATGAACAGTGGGACTGCAGGATATGAATACCCTCAATATGATGGAAATGGTAAAATAGAAAATCCATTGAAAAAGGTATTGACCTTCTTCAAAAATATAGCGTGCCTATTAGTCTTAGAAAAGATAAAATGACGGATGAAAAAATGGGAGATAAAGTAGAAGATGAAATAGATCTTATTCCCTTGAGAGGAAAGGCAAAAGATGAGCAAATGTCTCTTATGTGAAAAAAACCCCTACCGAATTTCTTTCAAGCGGGTCTTTATGCAAATGCTGTGTCTCTTTTAAATAACCTGAATAGTCTTCCAGAATTGAGTCAACATATTAAATTTAAATATGACAAATTCAAAAGCAGTTACGTAAGTATACAAAAACAGTGTGGGCAATTATGTCTGA
>CAKNWW010329367.1:1922-16271 GCA_932074435.1 Andricus kollari
ATGAACGCGCGCGAAAATTAATTTTTTTTTAATAAGAATTTTGATATCTTTGGAAAATGAAGATTTCCTGATTCAGGAAATTCTATTTAAAAAAATAATTAAATCATTTATTGATGAAAGTATATAAATAGGAGGTAGTGTGGTCTAGATGGAGATGGTGGTCTACTGAAAGTTTAATTTTTCTTCCAAATATTTTCTTATATATCTTCCAACTTACTACATTCTAAATATAAATAATTCTAAATTCACTATTTGAATTGATACTTTGTACTCGCTTTGTGCATATATTATTCATTCCTATTTTCCGAGAAGAATTATAAACTAATTATTGTCAAGAAACGTGTGGAGATAATTCTTTAATACGATAATGGCTATGATACGTGCGATAAGTGTTTTATCGAAACACAGGTTCTCTCCGCAATAGACCGGCGTCATTCCCAGGAACTACCCTTTAATAATTTATTAGCGAGATAGCGGGGGAGTCCCCTGATTGTGTCGTGTAGGCTGTCTCCAGCAGAGTATATCGAAACTCACCACGGGTGGTCCTTGACGCGATGACGCGATTCTAGTACTTCTGCTTGGTAGCTATTACTAATGCTATACTGAATCCCAGAACTAGTCAATTATTTACAACCTTTTCATCAACCCCTACCTAGAAAACATTAACACTGCAGGAGTAATTACACTTCTATTTTCATAAATATCCCTAAAATAACTTGTGACTTTTGCGAATAGTTTAGTAAGGGAGAGTCCATTAATTACGTAAGCCTTTCTCTGGTGGCGGGGGACAAGAAAATGTTACGAAACCTTACTTAGGGGAAGAGGAGTTCAAAGCATTCCTTACGTAAGTTTCCTCTATCTAATGATTTTTTTAACACTAGACAGGGCCCGTGGGGGATTTGATGACCCCAAATGGAAATCAGAGTACACTCCCGAAATTATAGAGGAAGTTTTAGCGTCGAGACCTTATCCATAGTTTATTTTTACTATAAGATAATACTATAAGAGAAATGGGGTCACAAGTACCCCACAGGCTTTATACGTACAATTTTTTGAGAGAAGAGTCAATTTCATTTTTTTGTTTGTTTAAAAGCAATGTATTGCAATAATCTTACAATATTGAGTTTCAATAAATATTCGCATGCTTGATTTTAGAATGTTATGGGTCTTGGGACAAAAAAGTTGAAGTATTCTATCAAACATGCCATCGACCTATTTGTGAGGAACATCGGTCTCTATGAAAATCGCGCACCTGATGATTAAGGGAGGTAATTTTTATACTGAAACTCTTTTTATCATGATAAGACTTTAATGAATACTTAAAAAAAAATGTTTTCATTTTGTTTTTCTTCACTTTGAAATTTTAGTTCTTCAAATTTTGTAATTCAAATTAAAAAATAATTATACTTTTTCAAAAGAATAAAACAGTGGTCATTGCAGCTTAATGGTATAAGAAGTTCTCTTTACAACACACTTAAACTGACGGATAGGGGTCACATAAGCCCCACCTGGATGTATTTGCAATCCTTTGAAATTCTGTGAATTTTCTTGAAAAATTTTTTAAGTCCCCTAACATTTTTTTAATCATGTGAAAACACTTTTAAATCATTTGAATTTGATGGATATCGTAGACAATCGCTTTATAAAAGGTTTAAAACCGATTGAGTTTCCTGGAAATCCCTTAAAAGCCTTTAAAAACTTCGAAAATCCTTAAAGTCGTTTTAAATCTTCGAAATCCCTCAATATCCTTAGAAATCCATTAAAATTTCTCAAAATCCCTTTTAAAATAAATTGGAATCTTTAAAATCCATAGAAATCTTTTTAAATCACTTCTTTTGAATCCCTTCAAATCTTCGAAATCTCATTAAAATCCCCTGGTATATATCCTTCAAAATTTGTAAAAATTCTTCGGTACCACATGAAATCCTTTAAAATCTTTTGATATCCCGTAAATTAGTTTGAGATCTTTTAAATACCCTCAGATTTCTTTGAAACCCTTTAAAAACTGCGAAAATATTTGAAATTGCCTGAAATCTTCAAAATATTAGAAAAGTCCTTTATAATATTTTAAAATACATGGATATTCCGTAAAATCTCTAAGTATCGGTGAAAATCCTTCAAATTCTGCGGAAAATTTTGAAATCTTAAGAGGTTCATTGAAATCTTTAAGAGTCCTTTCGAATTTTTCCAGATTTCTTGAAATTCCCCTAAATATATATAAAATACATTTATACTTTTTAAAAGCTATTGAAATTCGTCGAAATATCTTTCAATCATTTATAATATTCGGTAATCCTTTGAAATTGCGTTATATCTTTTCAAATTTTTCGAAATCCTTTGAAATTCTATGAAATCGTCGAAAACCATCTTTAATCTCCAACAAATCTTAAATCCGTCAAAATCCTTTGAAACCTTCGCAAATCTTTTCAAATCTCTCTCAAGCCCTATAAATCTTCGAAATCTCATTAAAAGCCCCTGGTATCCTTTAGAATTCGTGGAAATACTTTGATACCACATGAAATTACTTCAATTCCTTTGAAATCCCGTGACTTACTTTGAAATCTCTCAAATTTTCTTAGATTCCCTTGAAAACCCTTTAAAAAACTGCGTAAATCCTTGAAATCGCTTGAAATGTGCAAAATTCCATAAAAATCCATGGAAGTCCCTTAAAATCCTTAGAAGTCGGTTAAAAATCTTCAAGTTCAATGAAGCTTTTCAAAATCTTACGAGATCCCTTGAAATCTTTGAAATCCCTTTAAAATTAATTGTAAATCTTTCAAATATGTGGGATTATTTCTGAATCTCTAGAAATACCTTAAAATCTTTTAAAAGTCATTAAGTTTCTTGAAATCCTTTAAAATTCTTAATAGTGAAACCCTTTGAAATTCCGTTACATCTTTTTAAATCTTACGAAATCCTCTAAAATCCGTGGGCATACTTTGGAATCTTTGGAAATCTCTTAAAATTTTCTGAAATCCAGTGAACTCACAGAAACCCCAATAAATCTCTCAAATTCTTTGGAAATCTTTGAAAATATTTTGAAATACCGTGAAATATTTTAAAGTTTTATGTAATCTCTTTAAATCCCATAAAATCCTCGAAATCTCGTTAAAATCTCCTGATATCCTTCAAAATTCGTGAAAATATTTTGGTATCACATGACATCCTTTAAAATATTTTGAAACCCCTTCAATTATTTTAAAATATCTCGAAATCCCCTAAAATCCCTTAAAATCATTCTTCATTCCAATCCGGTAAACTTTCTGGAAATCTGAGTAAACTCCTTCAAGTCCTATAAAATCTGGTAAAATTCCTTGAAAATTTGAGATTTTCTCTGAAATTGTACTAGTTAATTTCTTCAAACTCTTGAAATCTTTTTAAGTCTTTTGGAACCTCATCCCAAAACTTTTGTGATCCCTTGAAATTTTTTGGAATTCCTTGAGATTTAACGAAATCCCCAAAAAGCTTTGAAAATTTCTGTAAGTACAGTAAAAATTGTGCAGTTCTTTGATATACTGTGTAGTCCTTTGAAATACTTCGAAATCCCCTAAAATCTGTTGAAATACTTTCATATCACTGGAAATCTTTCAAAATCGTTTACGGTGAAAATAATTGATTTTTTTATACAAATCTTATAAATCATTACAATAGAGGAGAGTCGGGTATAGTGTCAGTGTGGGGCACTGTGACTCTTACAAATAATGTTCGTGTTTCTTCAGTTACATATTTGTTTTTTTTTCACATTAAATACGTCTCTTGAGTACGAAAGAAAGCTATTTTACCTAAAAAAAATTAATATAAAAATAAAAGAACGCGAGCATTATTTGCAAGAGTCACCGTGCCCCGCACTGACAGCATACCCCGCTTTCCCCTAGGGGGAAGGGGTTTTACAATTACAAAAATTTTAATTGCGTATGTAATGGACGTTCCCTAAATAAAAATTGTAATATCGAGTCATAAATTTTCCCTTAGGAATTTTCAATCCAACCTTTGCAGTAATTAATTTCTCAACATGATCATAATTATTTGCTCGATGCAAATGCCATGCGATAATTCGATCTTGAAGATCTAGCATTCTGAGATATTAATTATTGAATAATATACAGGGTAGATTGAAGACAAATAGGATCTAAAGTCATACTCGTACGTCTACATGAAGGCAAGTTTTGCCCTTTCACAAAGAAAAGTATCGCGGGCGTGAGCAGAATCATCAATAACATCATTGGGAGATTTGTTTAATTACTTAATTGCTTCCCTCAAGGCTTTACGATGCTAGGTACTTAGAGTGAACTACGTGCACTCACGTACGCATCGCAGATGTCGAAACCCTGAGGCGAGAATATTAAAAAGCACCTTATCTGCCACCATAAAACTCCAATCGAATTGACTTCAAACACACCCACTTTCGGGATCCACCTCATACAGATAAAACAATGTTTCATTCACCACAAAAATAGCATAATTTTTTACTTTTAGTTTAATGCTACCAGAAGCTACTTTTTTTCGAAAATTTTATTAGAAAATTGGCACCGACTAGCATTTTCCGGAATTTTCCGTAAATTTAACTCGTTCAAGTATATCGCTAGGGCTAGTATTACAGGATTTTCCATAAACACTTGTCCTGAATAAGCTGGAAAGGAGTTAGTCTTACGGAAAATTACATTTCGGTAGCCAGAGTGGAAAAATTTTACGGCAGTCTGGTGTCAGATCCGGCCCATGTCTGACTTTATCTAGAAAAAGTTTCACTTCATGATCTCTTTTGATCTCAAAAGTCTTTTTGTTTATCTATAGACTGTCTAGTCTAAAAAATCTGATCTGGCCCAGGTCTGACTTTAACTAGACTGCCTAGTCTGGACGGTCCGCTCTAGCCCAGGCTTGTCACTGATCAGTTCAATACACTTATATTGAAGAATGCTTTTTTTCCAAGTCATTAAAAAAATAAAGGGAGTTCAGCCAGAGGTCAATCACTAGCAGCTGACCATACGGTCTGTTTCGGGCCTATCCAGCGCCAGAATATTTTTCTATACGGGAGACAGATCGTAGCGAATTACATTTTACTGTGAATATGCATCAAACGCTGAACATTAAAGATTGCTCAATTTCAATCGTTTGAATGTTTCTTTCTTAATTTGGTACGTTTCAAATTAGAAATTGTTCACGTTTTAAAGTTTCAAATTTTTCAATATTGTATTGCACAATATTCAAGCCTTCAGTTTGAAATGTTTCAATTTTTTTGGTTTAAAAATCACTTAATGTTTAATTTTTATATACCTTAAGTTTAATACTTTTAGATTTTAAATATTTTCAAGATTAAAATTTAAAACTGTATGATATTTATAAAGCTTAATTCGTAGATTTTAAATTCTAGATGTTTTCAGTTCAAAATTGTACAATTACAAATTTTCTCAACTTCAAATACTTGAATCATACACAGTTTTTATTTCGTGAAACTTGAAGTTCAAAACAATTTTAAACATTTTTAAATTACATATTTTTGAGGTAACAAATTATTTAGCCTTAACCTCTTTCATTTTGAAATTGTTCGGTCTTCAATGATAACGAATTACAAATTTTCAAATTTTCTGAACTATCAATAAGCTGTAGTTACATGCAATAATTTTCAAATTTCCAGTATAAGCTTAAAAAGTAAATATTTGTGTTCCAACTTTACACTTTGCTGATTTAATAACATTTTTTTTCATTCAGATTTGTAGAATCGAAAACTATTTCAAAATCCTTAACAGATTTATATTTCTGATTTTTATTAAGGAAAATTGATAAATTTTTTATAGATTAATTATAATTATAGATTTCCAAAGATTTCATTTGAAAATTTGTATTTTGAAAGTTATTGCTTCGCTCGGCTTCAATCTAATTAACTGAAACTTTTTTCCTTATTGTAAAAAGCCCAGAAGAATCTGAATTTTGAGGTTCCAATTGAATTCAACAGCTCCGTCATGGTTATTTTTCATGTTTTTAAACAAATAATGTTGTTTTCTGTAAAACTTGATTCCCAAATAATGCCTATACCCTGATTTTCTTTATACTTCTTCATTTATACATTAAAATATAATCTTAGAGAAAAAGATAATAAAACCTATGTGCTTTACATAAATTCTTTGTAAAAATAATTAAAATTTAAAAAATGTAAAAAAGATAGTTAAAATCGGTTAATATCGAGACAACTGCAAATTCCGCAAAATAAAATTCCCGACACTGTAAAATTCCCGAAAAAGAAAATATTCGAAATAGAAAATTTCCGCATATATAAATTTACCATCACTTTTAAATATCCGGAAAGTAAAATTTCGGACAGTTTTTAACATTACCGAATTTGTGAATTTCCGATAATAGCTAATTCCCGTAGTTCATTTACCGACATTATAAAATATCCGACTCTATCAAATTACCGACGTAGGAAATTTTCTGAATTATACAATTCCCAAATCAAAAACAATTAAAAAAGTGTTTTAAAAAATAAAATAAAAAATATGTTCAATAAATAAAAGTATTTTATTTATAATTGTTTAATTTCGGAAATTTCCTTGTAGCGACAATTTTAGAGTATCGGATATTTCATAATTACGAGATTTTTCAAATTTGTGATTTTTAAATTGTCGGCAACTTCATAATGTCGGGAATTTTTTTGTTTGAAATATTTTTGTTGTTGAAATTTTCCAGCGTCGGCAATTTTATTTTTCGAGATTTTTCAGTTTGGTTTTTGGATTTCAAATTTCAAAAATATTTCTATGTTTTAAAAAACGGTGGAAAACTTTTGTATATGTACAGTTTTTGCTATTGAAGAAATTAACATTTTTGTTCAATTAAGAAATGTTCGAAAATGTCCAAAAAGCATTGAGTTACGAGAACACCTTTTTCGAATAACTTGGATATGTCGAACCTACATTTTTTTGTGGCTTGAATCAAAGAATTTTTTCGTGATTTTACAATTTTTCAATTTATATTTCTTCGCCACATTGTAACGCTTTAAACAAAACGAAATTTTTTTCCATTAACACAAAATAATAGGAATGTTTCTTTGATTCAAGCTGAAGAAATTTCTGGTTTGAAATATTTAACTTTTGCAATAAAGTGTGCATTTAAGTCAATGCAAAAAGCATGTTTTTTTGCACATTTTCAAAAAATTCTTGAGTAAACAATTTTTTTTAAATTTCTCATGTTCTATTACTGGTTACTAGCAAACACGGTACGACGAACATCTACCAGCTTCAGTTTAAAAGAATTGTTTTTGCTTATTTTCACACGATATAAATGTTTAATGAGTAACATGATAGGATAAGAAAATAATTTGTATCATTATAGTGGAGCCAAGAATCATTTAAATGCGCCTTAATTAATGATAACGCCGAAAATGTATAAAATCACTTATGAAACCGATATAATGTAATTTTAAGAAAAAATAATAAACAAACTTTTGTTCGAAAGAATGTATGTAAAGCTTATAGGTTTGATCATTTTCGACAAAAACACTAAATTTTGTTGTCAAAAAAACATGAAGCATAACCATAAGGGTGCTGTTGGAATCCATTCGAACCTCAAAATTTGAACTCTCCTGGGTTTTTTACAATAAGAAAAAAAGCTTCAGTTAATTAGATTGAAACCGAGCTAAGCAGTACAAGCCTTTAGTGAACTAGTGCAATTCGTGTTTTAGAGACTCAAAAAGTGACCTAAATAGAAAAGTGCAATAACATAAAAAAAAATTTCAAGTGAAATCATTGGCAATCTATATTTTCTTTAATAAAGACATGCGTGAAGTCCACCAAGAGGTTTGTGAAAGATTTTACAAAATTTTTAACCCTTATAAAAAATTTTGAAATGCTTTTTTCGACTTTCTTATCATACACTTTTCTGAACCCAATCCAGTTGAAAAATTAATTTTACTATTTGTTACTTGTTTTTTGTTTCGTTTTCGCTACTTTTAAACAAAAATAAGTTAATTTTGATACATTTTTTAATGCCGTGGAACAGTCTGAAGTTCAGAATATATCATTTTACAATACTAAATCTGTTTGCACCCCTACATTCATAACATTATTAATATTAAAACATTACTTCGTGAACGTACGAGATCTATAACTGTCATTCATAACTAATTGAGAATTAAATCACGAGTTGTAAAATTAGCAACATGATTTTATCGCGTATTGAGTTAGTAACGATACTTATGCCATCGTTAAAAAATCTTCTGTCTTTTTATCACGAGAAAAATGGTTTGGCTATTATTTGGAACAATGTCACTAAGTGGGCCTCAATTATTGTAATCATCGGTGCTGGTTTACCCCATATCGTGCGAAGTCCACTAAAGAATAATAATACTTATTGACAATATGACGGCCATACTCTGAAGGATGTAATTTACTTGTGTTCACTGTCAGCGCCAATTAGGGTATCGCGATGATCTCTGAAATCAGATAGTTTCACTTTCAACCATTTGGTTTCATTATTTCATCATAAAACTTCACATTCATATTTTATATAGATGGACAGGTCCTTGAAGTCGATGTAGCACCATTTTTGTTGCCTCAATTAGTCCATCAAGTTTCTTTTATATTTATGGAGATGCCTCTAGATATCTTTTAGACTTTTAATTTAAAAGTAGACAACCTTACACCATTCCTCCCATATATCAACTTTTTTTAAGTCCGTATCTGCTGTAATCTTCAAACCGTTTCAGAATTCATGTATGTCAGTTTTTGACACACTTTATCTTGAACTGGAACATACAATGTTTTAAATAATTCGTCATGAATCCTAATTTTTGTAGACTTTATTTAAACAAGATGAATAATAGTGATAATATAGAAATACAAGTGCTCGGCTTACGCACCGAAAAAAACAAAGTGTAAAAAGTGATTCGGAATCATTCAGGTACATTCAAAGATCAGTGACTTTTCATTTTACCCTTACCGATCTTCATTTTGTTGCATGCTGAGATTACCCCCAGCAATTTTACCTTTGTTTTTTCTGAGCGAGTAGTGTTAATTTCGGATTTATTAAGCTTATCTTAAATCAGAAACCAAATAACAGCACCATAAGATTAATAAGTCGAATCGAAGATTTCATTCGATATAAGTTCGATATCACGTAAATTACTGCGATGCGAGGTTAAAGGTATAAGCAAAAGGGTACAGAGGATGGAGAAAAGGGGTGGGAGAGTAGCTGTAGCTTTTATAAAGAAAAAAGATGACATACCAAGAGGTTCACAATTAGCGCATACATCACGGTTTGAGGGCCAGGAAGGGGGCGACGGATGGTCAAGTTGGCAACCTGTTATTATACGCGGGCCGAAATACGCATGTATCATTCACGCATACATGTGCAGATGCACGCATGCCCGCAAGAACGAACGCACCCTTCAGTGATTAATTCACACGTGTTGCCGATCTCGCGAGTATTCACTATTGGGGGCGTACTGATAAAGTTGATTCACGTTTCGATCAGATTTTTATGAAATTATCTTCTGTATATAGTAAATCAGTATATTTTCCCATCAGGTCATCAGAAACAACTACTTCAATTTTGACTAATTATGAAAAGAACTTAATCTGAAATGAATCCATTCTTCATAAATTAATGTATTTTCCACGAAAGTTTTTCAGTATTCGGGAATTCTTGTGAAATTTTCCCCGAAGGTAATGACATCAATAGTGAGCCACAGAATAATTAAATTGAGCAATTTCTCTATATATCATTGTACACATTTATTGCATACATTATGTATTATAATTTATTATATGTATTATGTTTATTATATATATATATATATACATTTATTGTATACATTTTTATACACATCTATTTATTCTTATTAGCAGTCAAAAATATCAATAAATGTTTCAGGGTGGCTTAAAAAAATAAAGACATGTTTCTGGTCATTTCTCGTTTACCCAACATTTTTCCAAGTCATAAAACTTAAAAAATTAAAACTTTCCTACTTACGAAAATGTTCAATTTAAATATTGAATACTTAACTACAAAATCAAAGTATTCAAAGCGTCAGAACTCTTCTAAATTTGAAGTATTCAAAATTAAAATTAAATCATTTTTAATTTATTAATTCATTCAACAATTCTATCAGACTTTTTTTTGAACTTAAGATTCTTTTTTCTTGTCTGAAAAAAGCTTATTTATTCGTAAAAATTAGCATTCAGGAGCAGATTGGGATTCACGAACCTAACCTACCCGATAAAAGTCTTGCAGGCCAGCCCTAAAAGCCCTTCTACCTAATTTTTTTGGAACAGTCCAAAAGATTTAAAAGACACGAAAGATTTTCAGGGATTGAAAATGATTTTCACAAACTTCAAGGGATTTTAGAGGATTTCCAAGATTTAAAAATATTGCAAAGAATTTTCAAAGGAATTTTATAAGATTTTCAAGGTTTTCGGCCATTCTACGGGATTATGAGGGTTCTCAATAAGGTATTTTAATAAGTTTTCTGGGATCTCAAATAATTTTAGAGGACTTCAAATATTTTAAGAGATATAAAGGGATGTCATAAGGATTCATGTATAATTTCGCGGAATTTCAACGGATTTGGTAATATTTTAATGGATTTCAAAGAATTTATTCACAAGAATTTAAAGGGATTTCAAAGGATTCGAAAGATTTTAGGGTATTTGAAAAAATTTTCAGGAATTTTTAAGCGCTTAAAAAAATTGAAGGGTACTTTATAGGATTACTAAGGATTTCAAATAGTTCAAGGTATTTTCAAGTATTCCATAGAAATTTGCGAGAGATTTAACAAATTTAATTGAATTTCTAAGGATGTGAATGATTTTAAGGAATCAAAAAAAAAATGCAGTTTTAAAGAGTTCCTGAGAGTTTTAGAAGATTTGGATATTTTAGAAGAGCCCAAGGGATTTTTAAAGGATTTTAACAGATTCAATCAGATTTCCAAGGAATGCATGGAATATCACGTGTGCTTCAAGGGATTTTATTGGATTTCTAAGATTAACAGGGTTTTTAATTTTTCATAATTTTAAGAACTGCATTTTTTAAGTTGATATTAAAAGAGTCAGAAACCGTGGAAGATGATAGTATCTGCATAAAACCTACCGAATGCTTGTTTTTACATAGTGAAATTTAAAAGTTGGTAACTTTCAAAACTGATTAAATTCAAATTTTATGCCTGTAGAAATTAATTAATTCTAAAAAGCATGAAGAATTGTACATTTTAAACTAGTTTTATTTATTAAATGGCTTAAAAACCCTGAATCGGCCCAAGCTATCAAGTCCAATGGCCCAAATCACTGAAAATGACACCAGCCAACCTGGACTTTTCCAGATTTCGAGATGCTCAAGCAGATGGTATTTTCCAGGTCAGGCCGGGAAAAGTAGATACCCGTAGATTCATATTCTACGTATGTCACACTTTCTGACTCGTCCATCATTTTTTCCCAAAACGTCATAAGTGAGCCACTCGAAATCATTTCTGAGCCACGCGTAGTGTCAATAGTGAGCTGGGCTCACTATTGACAAGGATAAAGAAGACAAAGAAGAATGGTGTTCGGTTCGAATCTAGCACCATCTAGTAACTCTTTTTTTATTGAGTTTTGGCGGCAATATATCGTATTTTGGACATAGCTCACTAATGATGATGAAAAATTAAATATGACAGCTCTAATAGCGAGCCAGGCTAACTCCCCATTCAATAATAATCATTAAAAACCAGATTCAATAGATTGGCCACCAATAAAACTGGCTTTTTAAAGATTTTCTTCGATATTTGGTGACACAATACAGAATTTACATCCTCACGAGGTGAGGATATATATTTACTGTAACTATTACTATTACTATCAATTTAATATTTCCATGCGAAAATGAGAGCGCGCGGATCACTATTGCAGGGGGCTCACTATTGATGTCGGTACCCGTTTAATAATTTGCATCTGAATCAAAAATTGTCTACAAATTGTGGAACGTTATTAACATTTCTAGAATATTCTCTAATGCAAAATGTTTTAGGATGTTCTAGATTATCCTACAATGCTCAAGTGTTTTTCAATTCTTTTCTTAGATGTTTTTGAAATGTTTTTTATTGTTCCAGAATATTCTGAAATTTTCTAGAATTTTGGCATATTCTAGAATTATCTAGATAATTCTACAATACTCCTAAACATATGGAATTTTGTGGAATATTTTGCGATTTCGAAAGTGGATTCGAATTTTATCAAACTAATATTAAAATAATTTTGTTTAATTCTTTGAAAACTTGAATGGTTGAGCGGTTAAATATAATAAAGTCACATAACGAGTTTTACTACTTTAATTAAAATATACTCAATTTTCACAGTGACATGAGGTTACTGCCGTGCAAAACGAGAAAACCGGTAACTACATTTTTTTATGACATTTGAAATATTGATATATTTACATATATTATATGATTTATAACAAAATAATCGCAATTAAGGTTTTCATAAACAATTTTATTTCGTTCGCATCTGAAAATGTTCTAGTAATATACAGAAAAAAAATCTGCAACTACATAAACTCGTACTGTGCATCGTTTTTTTTTTTTTTTTTAAGATACACTCGTATCTTTTGTGTTGGTTTACAAAAAGTACATGTGCGCCTATAACCCAGTTCGACTCTGCATGTATAGTTAACGGTTTTCTTGTTTTTCACAGCAGGTCAGTCGAAATAAAATATCGAAAACAAAATAATAAATATTTGAAATTTGCCTATGAAAGAAAGGGTTGGTAATTGTCTGATAATTTTTAGTCGTTTCCAAAATTTTCGTCATTTGTGCGCATAATTACTGTCGAAATTACAAGGCTTTTACATCCCTAACATTACATCCCTAACTAAATCAGTGAAATATGACAGAATTTAAGTGACATTTTTACTGATCATAGGAAATTTATATTGATTGAAAGCGCGAAATCGTGACTGATTCGCAAGGAAATTTCACTGATTTATGTTTAGAAAGTGAAGTAGTCTACGATATCGTTAAGTATTCTGGAATACTCTAAAATTTTCTAGCATGGTCTAGAATTTTATTCAAGATTATTTATTTTTGAAATTTTATAAAATTCTAGCATGTTCAAAAGAATTTGTTTGTTTAAAATAAAATTTGTTTTCATCAATCAAATCTTTGTTGGGCCCTATATACCAGAAAGAGAATTTTTTTATTCAAACAAAGATTTTTCTGAGTAAATATTCTATTCTGTAATGTTTGTAACTTTCTGGAATTTTACAGAACGTTTAGATTATTTTGGAATTTTATAATGTTCTATGATTTTAGAGACTTTTGTGGAATGTTTTTGACATTTAATAAAATTCTGAAATGTTCCAGAGTGCTCTTGAATTTTCTAGAATGATTGAGAATTTGTTTAAAAGTTCTTTAGTTCTAAAATATTATAAGAATTCTGGGATGTTCCTAAATTCTCTCAAATATTATGGAATGTTCTGCTCCGTATGCTCTTGAATCTAAAGTATTCTAGAATGTTTCTGGAATATTCTAGACTTTTGTACAATAATCTGGCAAGTTTCGGATTTATCTAGAATATTCTAAAATTCATATATTATTTTAGAATGTCTTAGACTTCTTTTATTTTACAGACTACCGTAAACTGGGACTAAGCGGTGCATTCATGAAAACGAGATTTGCTTCTTCTACGCAAAAAATATAGAGGCTTAAAACTAACCATGGTAAAACTTCTATTTAGCAAAACCTAGCCATAAATGAAGCAATATCGCGTTTTAAATACAGAATTAAGGGTGCGCCGCTTTCCTTCACATATATGCACCGCTTAGCCCCAGTTTACGGTAGTACTGTGGAATGTTTTTATTATTTGAAATTATTCTGCAATGTTTTAGAATGTTTTTCAATATTTTCTAGAGGGTTGTAGACTCTTCTGTATTAGGATATCCTTGAAAATTTGCTAATCACACTTGTTAACAAAACTATCATCGATAAAAATTATTCTGTAATATCGTTGGAATATTTTTATTTTTTTTTTAATATTATCAAATCAATCAAGCAAGACAGATTAAAAAAAAGTAATCTGATATGCATAAGTAATTACACGTAACACATAAATATTCTCAAATGATAATTAAAATGAATTTTTATTCTTATTGTCAATAACCTGAACAAGAGAGCATCAACTTTTGCTTATTCGGGAATGCTTCTCGACAGAGAATATCGTCGTTTAAATTAAATTTCCACGCCAAGATCGTCATTAAGATAGAGAACTATCAACATTTTTAGTAAATCGACATGTTTTTAATAAGGATAGTGTATAGTGAAAGAAGGAGCGATAGTCATCGAGGTTGTTGTAGAATGTAGAGACTCCTATCCGAGTATTTTCATTTACGAGC
>CAKNWW010329368.1:0-14042 GCA_932074435.1 Andricus kollari
GGTCTTGTTCAAACTATACCAAATCATCCTACTTCTTAAAAAAATTAATTGAACATTTAATTCAACTCAGAATCACAATTTTTCGGAATCTGAATTACAAGGTTTCCCAATAAACACGATTTTTCTGTAGCTCGCTCCTCCGAATTTTCGCTTGTTTCGTAATATTTTGTGTCGGACTCATTTTAATGTTTCTACTTGTCTCGTTCAAATGGGATTATCTACTTGATCTACAAAAATGTTCATATAGTTTCTATTTCATGCAATTTTCAGAAGTTCGTAAAATCACTTGAAATCTTAAATACTACAGAAAACAAAGGACCCTACACAAAATGAATGGTAAAAGTCTTTCGGTGAAATTGTAATATTGTGTCATTACGACTTTTGATAAGCATCGC
The DNA here is from genome assembly GCA_932074435.1 of Andricus kollari. Taxonomy (NCBI): domain Eukaryota; kingdom Metazoa; phylum Arthropoda; class Insecta; order Hymenoptera; family Cynipidae; genus Andricus; species Andricus kollari. The sequence goes on from CAKNWW010329368.1 coordinate 396, forward strand.
CTGAATGACCAAAAAACAGAACTTGACCAAACTTTGATCGAAACGCTTTTTCTATACATTTTGTGCGGGGTCCTTTGCAGATAGTTTAACATTTAAACATTGCAGACGATGTAATTGTTTATAAATATATGTAAAAGAGCCAATTTTTGTTTATAGAGGTAGTCTGCCGGTCAAAATTGAGCGTCCACTTACGAAAATTGTATTAAATACAGGCTTGTTTTAAAAAGTGACTAAATATGCGCAAAAATAAGTTAGAACGATTTTTCAAAACGTTCGAAAGCGTATTAAATTTTCTGTAGACTGATTGCTACTTAAAGTATTTTTTTATCAATAAGGGCCAAAACAGCATGTGAGAAAGATCGACCTATTTTCGATTTTTGGCCAATTTTCGCTTCTTAACTTACACTTTTTACATAGTTCAGGAAGTGAATAGACAAAATTGGAACTTTAAAAATGGAAGTCTGCAAACTACACTTTAAAATGAGACCAAGTCACAATAAAATATTAACTGGTTCTCGAATTATCACAAGAAATGTGGAAGCGTGCCCAAGACGAAAAACGTGGGACCGCAGGCTTTTGTGTCTGTTTCCGATTCCGCTCGACGGATCGATTTTCGTCTTAGGCACGCTCCCACATTTATTATAATAATTCAAGAACCAGTAAATATTTTATTATGTTTTTGGTCTCATTTTAAATACGAGGTTTCATACTTTTATTTAGCCAAGTTTAAATGTTTTTCATTTACTTCTCTAAAGTATGCAGAAAGTATAAGTTAAGAAACGAAAATTGGTCAAAAACCGAAAATATGTCCGTCTTTCTCGCATGCTATCGGGCTCCTATTGATCAAAAATACTTCAAGTAGAGGTCAGGCGACGCGAAATTTAATTAGCATTCTAAAGATTTTCAAAAATCTTTCTAACTAAATTGTTCGCATATTAATCACTTTCTAAGACAAGCCTATTTTTAGTCCAATTTTCGTAAGTGGACGCACAATTTTAATCGGTATGTATGTACTAAAGTCTTTTTAATCCAACAATTTTTTAAATTTTCTGTTCCTCAATATTTGTCGATTTTCAAACCTTTGGTTGCATTTTCTCGGAAGTTTTCAATTTGTATTAAAAAATCAATTCAAAATTGAAAAATAGTTAGAAAAATGCAAAAAATATTAATCAAGATCACTTATATTATCAAGGATTAATTCAATTAAATATACAAAAATTCACGACGCATTGCAAAGAGATCATTAAAAAATTCGAAACATCCACATGGTAAGGAAAATATGTACCTAAATTAATTTATTATGAAAAAGAGTAACCGATAAATAAATAGATGTCTCTACTGCAAAATAAGCAGATCGAACTAATATACAAGTATTTTGCTTCGTTACTATTCATAGCTTAAAGACCTTTATGGACATATATGGTTAGTACTTAAGTCATAAAGCAAGTAAAAGCGAATCAATCAAACAAGAAAATTGCATCGTAGACATCGTAGACTCATGCAAATGCGTCAATATGGGAAATGCGTAGCATCTTAGACACTATTTTTGCCGGATTACATAGATATTAATCTTAATAACTTAATGACAAACTTAATTTTTAAAGATTCATCACGCTAATAGACACTTTTAATTTAAATTTTCTCCCAGGCCATTACGGGCTAGGAAAATATATGGTTTTCCATTGTTTCTATACCGGAAGTAGTAAAACGGCTTCCTATTGATTTGCAAGGAAAAGGAAAAAAAGAAATCATACAAAGCTAATAATTAAGAGTTCCACACCGTCGACGGGCAGCTTCGATGTCAATCTCGATAAAGTCAGAATGGCAGATTTCACAATTGTATGGAAGTCGATTCGCTCGACCTTGTCTTGAAAAGAGATGAAAAGAAAGTCCATCCACCAGAGCAAGCGACTTGATTTCTTTTTCTATAATATTCCAATTGGCCAGAAATGCATTTTAAATTGTATCACGACCAGCCACAGATTGAAAGGTGCCCATGCCCATAGCCTCAGGCAGAATTTAAAAATATTCGCGCGGACTAATCCTGGAAAAATACGACTGCTCTTGACATCGTTTTTTGCTATTTAGGTTGAAGGATAGATTGATTGAAAACGGATAAGGTCATTTCAAGTTGTCTTCACAAATTTAGAATTTATGAGATTAATTAAATCTGACTTTTATTTTCTATATTTTTTTATCGCAAATATATTTTGTATCGCGAACTAAAGGAGATCAAAGCAGACTAATAAATTTCTGTCAAATGGAATGCGAGAAATGTCATGATATTGATATACTTTCAAGGCCACTTATTGTGCATTGACATCTTTATAACTGTGCACGTGCAAGAATCTTATGAAAAGTTTAAGGTCAAGTTACGAGCTCTATGAGACAAATTATTGCATTGGATCGATTACTTGAGGTCAACATTTGATGTCAACCATTAGCAATGAAACATCTGTTTACATCTTTCTTGACAAGTCAACATTGTGTCACATCGTTTGACAAAACCATTTGTATATCAATTGCTAAAGTCAAGTAACGCGACTTCAATAACCTCTGTATCAAACAATACAGGATAGCCAGAAAAAAAGAGTATCTAATAAAAAAAAGTTTTGAAAATTTTTTTTTGTTTTCAATTATTTTAGTATTGATTTGAGTATTAAATAGGGTAAACAGGGATATTTCCGAAACAGTAAACGACACTATGCAAGAAAAATTCATTTATTATCATTATCGGGATTTAAAATAGATACTTGTACGTGGGTAAATATTCTATTATCCATGTATTATTTCAATTTTTGTTCAGTAAAAAAGTAGAGAAAATATATTTATTAAATAATAGTTTTTGTTGCCACGTACAGAAGGACATGTTAACACTGTCAAAATTAGTGATGTTATTTTGAAAGTCTTGTGAAACGTACATTTCCGTGACAATTTATTGTGTTCCTAAAAAATAGGGTAAAAATGTAAATTGTATAATCAAATCCAAGAATTCAACTCTTATTCTGCGCCGTTTGTTAGCAAATTTTCCTCAAATATTAAATGATTGTTGTATAATACTGTTTCACGAAAAATAATTCCTGTTTGAAGGACCTCTGTTTTTAACCAACAAAATTGAAATTTCGCTTTATAAATGACAAAAGATTTTTTTCTGACACATTTCAGGACTTTCTGCTAATAAAAATTCGCTAAAAATACTGTAAATGAAGTATGTTGTTTTTCAGATGAAATTAGACAATGCATATTTTTCCGATTTAATTCAAATATTTATCGTTTTGTTTCTGATTCTGATACCGTTTATTGTTGTATTTCGAAATCCGCCGGGAAATTTAAAAAAGGTTTCAAATTGACAAAATCGCAGCGGGTTTTCTGAGAATATTAAAAGTCGATTTTCTCAATAACAACAAAACGCGCACTTATGCGGGCTAAATAAATTTTGCGGCCAGAAGAATTTTTTTCATAAAATCGAATTTCCTAATTTTTTTCGCAAACAACGACAGATACGAAAAAATGTTAAAGTAAAAGTTTGCACGTCTAAAAACGTTATATGAAAAATACCTGATGCTCTTTTGCGATATCTTGCAGGGGTTACGAGAAAAATTCAATAATTTTATTTTTAGGAAAAAAAAATTCTCCCGGTCTCAAAAATAGTTTAGCACGCGTAAAGCTGATACGATATCTTCCTTATATAAGCAGAAATTGTTAAAAAAATATGGGTAAAAATAAAAAAGGTGGGGTCTTCCAGAAAATCGCTTTTATTTTTTTCTTCAAATTTTGAAAACATCAAAAAAAAATTCCTGCAAAAACCCTACCTTTTTATTCTTCCCAATATTTAAAAAAAAATTCTGCTAATAGAAGAACGGCATCCTATCAGTGTTCTGCGGGCTAAACCATTTTTGAGACGGGGACAATTTTTTTTCCTCAAAATATAACTTTGGCATTTTTCTTATCAACGATGCAAGATATCGCTAATGAGCAAGAGGTACTTTTAATAGCAATTTTTTATTCGTGTAATCTTTTATCTTAACATTTTTCGTATCTGTCGCTGTTTACGATAAAAATTAGGAAGTTCGATTTTATTTCTAAAATTCTCCTGTCCACAAAAGTTATGTATCCCGCATAAAATTCATAATATTTCTGCCTTATGCAGGTGAAAATTCAACAAGAAATTGGCAAAAAATGTAAGTCTGGGTTTCTTGAGAAAATCGACTTTTAATATTTTGAGAAAAATCACCGCCATTTTGTTAATTTTCAACCTTTCTTACATATTGCGGTAGATTTCAAAAGAAGACAATAAACTATATCAAAATCAGAAAAAAACGATAAACATCTTAACTAATTCAAAGGTTGTAGAGGTTTAGAGAAAAAATTTATGTTTTTTTTTCCTCTAAAAAACAACATATTTCGTCCCTGAGGGATTCTGCGGCTTCAAGTGCAGAACCTGCTTGATTTTGCATGGCTAAAAAAACACTAGAAAAAGTTAAGGAGTTAAAAAAATAAAAAACAGCTAAAGTCTAAATGTAGTATTTTAAAATCCTGCTATATTTTTTATTCCTTCAACGTCATAACTTTTTATTGGAGTAGTTTTATAAGTTGAAATTCTAAGGAATTTCACAGATTTTTTTGAACAGGCTATAAAAAAATATTTTTAAAAATTCAAAATTAAATATGGAACACTGGCTCTCTTTGCGTCAATTTCCTTTATAGTGATTTCGTTTTTAAAACATTGTTTTTATCAGGAAGAAGTTCCAAAGTATTTTAAAAAAGGTCTAAAGCTTATAGGTAGAAGAAAAGATGATCTAAAACCCAAAAAAAATACTGCATGGAAAATATTTTTTCTTTTCGTATTTGATTTTTCCAGAATTGTCAATTTATTCTGGTGTATGATAAGTAGAAAGCGCTGAGATGTCCAAAATATCTTTGTAAGCTGATATAGATAAATATGATTTTAATTAAATATACAGATGTGTATTCTAAAAATTTGCTGCATTCACATTATTTATTCGCTGGGCATATCACATTTTTTCAGTGAATTTTTATTGGCAAAAAGTCCTCAATATATCAGAAACGTCTTTTATGGTACAATGTATAAAAATGAATATTTGGGAATACTGTTCTGGCATACCAAAACATTAAAAAAATAAAAACAATAAATTAAAATAAATTCATCTCTCTGAATCGCTGGAAATTCCCAATACATTTTATACTTTTAGTTAAAAAATATAGTGAAAATTCGGTAAATCAAAAAGCAAAAACATTTTTTTTAATATGAAACAAATACAGGTGTCGCTCACTAAATGTGGGGTGTCGTTCACTGGAAATACGGCGGAGTTCACTAAATTTGAATAAAGTATTTTTAATTAAATATAACAAGAGTTTGACAAGGAATAATAATATTTATAGGTACGGGTTTGAAATGGGGGAAAAATCTGACCTAAAATTATTTACATTTTTAATTACATTAAATCATCTTCGTTACAAGATAATAAACACATAAATTAATATTGTTCTTTTTCAAAAAACTTTTTCGTAAGGCATCGGTAACACCTGTGTTTACCCCACTCTAAAAGTAATTAAGAACTAAAAATAACTGATCATTTTAATGAATTTCGATCGTCAATAAAAAATATAGTCATTCAGCTGGAAGATTTTGTTAGCCAGTAAATCGTTTTGACGAAAGGCTTAGCAACTACTCATTTTTCGAAACAAGACATATTTTCCGCTAAATGAGTAAAAACTTTTTCTATGTCTAAATGCTAAAGATATCTACAACTTCAGAATTTAATGACAAGAACGTTTAATTGAATCTTGGGGTTTGCTCATACCGTTATGAGCGATGAATGAACGTCATTAATTAAAATGTTAGTAAATGCGAATGATGCAAGGGAACATTTTCGTATGCTCGATTGCGTGCACTTCTCTTTCTTGAAAGCTACATTCTATTTAATTAATTATCACACTATTTTTGTTGTAGAGTTCTTTCTCTCTCGTTGTAATGCAATGATTTTGTCGCGAAGAGACTTGTGATAGGTTTCCTTAATGTTGTAATTTGACATTTTTTACTAAAGACGCTTTGATTGGAAAGTTTATTATTTTCATTAGGGTTGTAAATGGAAATTGAGAATTGAAAATTTTCAGACTCACGTCATTAGCATTCCCAATAGCAATTTACACCTGTCAGTAAATTTAATTACAACAGCTAATCCCACCTACGACCTCAATCGAAGGTCGAGAGAAAAAATGTGCCCGCCGCGCGGGCACATTCTCATCGCGCGCTGCGATATAAAAATATTTAAGTCTTAATATTTAAATAGTGAAATAGTTTTTAATAAACCAAATAATTAACTTTTTTTGAAAAATTAACCTGGGTAATTACAGAAGAAACTAAAGTAAACAATGTTTCTTTTTTTGTTTCAAAATTCTTTAAAATTGTCCGTTGAACTAATTAGATATCATAGCACCATTTACGAGAAAACAACTACGATTTATATCTTAAATGAGAAACATTTACTTTCCCAAAACTAAAAATAATTCTGGAGGATAAAGATAACGTTCATTTAATAAAATCATCATTTTGACATAATTAACCCAAATTAGCTTACTTTTTTATTAGTCGATATTTTTGTTTAAAATAATAATTATATTTATTAGAACAGAAAATGAGAGGTTTATCTAGAAATTATTATGAGAAACAATACAGGAAAGAATTATTTTTTTGCTTGGATTAAAAATTGTTAAATAAAACGTAATTTTTTGTTTTGGTTTTAGAAAGAATGTGAAAATATCAATTTTAAGATATATTAATTTCATAATTCTCACCAAAACCTGGTGATAAAGAAGAATGTCTCAAAAAGAAAAAGTGTATTTTTTCAAAAACTATCGCTTTTCTTTAAAAATTTCGGTGAATAAATTTAAAGAAATACCACATCAAATATTTATATTTTAAATTGACACCTACAGATAAAGAATTTACTTTCTCGTAATTTTTGCCCCTAGTTTTCCTCTTTTTTTCCTACTATGTATGAAGCTTCAACGAGGAATTATTCAATTTTTAATGATCACAATTGAAAAGGTGTCAATGTTGAAAGTTCCAATGAGATTAAAATTAAAACTAAGTAGCGAACTAGTGAGAAAAACGGGGAAAAAATTGATTAGTTGCATTTTTTTCCGAAAGTCACAAAAAGTCGAAAAAGTTGCACAATCCTGGCCCTGAGTATAGTAATATTATTATTTTAACATCATATTAATTTTTTGTATTGAAAAAACTTTTTTTGATACGAGAAATATTTGATTTGAAGTATGAAGCAATGCTGTAAGTTGAGGTAGTCTGGCAAGCTGTAGTTTATATTTTATAGCTTCCCCAGTCCCATTGCCGGTGCTAACCGCGGAAGCTGGCCTCGACCAGACCAACAATGTCGTCCAGTCTCAATGGAACCTCCTTGCCAGTAACATCGGTCGCAAGTCGCAACCAGTCGATTATTTTCTTTTAAAACTCACATCTACATTTATATTTATACTAATATAAAAAACGATTTAAATAAATTAGCAATAATTTCAGCAAATACAATAGTAATTTGTTGTTAGACAGAAAATGTGAAAGTGGAATTCTTTAGAAGTTAATCGAAAATAAAACTAGAAAGATTATTGTCCATAAATTATGAACATAATTAGTGTAAAAAAGAAAAAATATGAATCAAATCAATAAGTATTTGATTGATGATTTTATTTTAAACAAAGTGTTCAGTGAAGTGCTAATTAGAGAACTTTAATATCTTTGGAGATATTTGTTCAGGAATTGGATTTTTTCAAGAACCGATTTTATTCAAAGGTATTGTTACTTGCATTTATTTTTATTTAAAATTTAAAAGTGAATACCTCTTAATTAAAAGTCTAAAACTTCAAGCTTTTTTAAATATGGAAGTCAATAAAGTTTGAAACCTTATGAAATTGTTAAAACTTCATGTCTAAATTTATTATTCAATATGTATGAACAGAGATACTATTTTTCATGCTCAATGAGCTTCAATCTAATAACAAATTATTCCGTAACTTTAGCAATATTCATGAGATAAAAAATTGTGAAATTTCTCGAACCGTAAAGACGCCGTTCATATCAGTTTAAAATCTATCACTCTTTTACAATTATAAATTTTTATTTTGCAACAATATAACAACTGCTTAAACAAGTTTTCTTTTTCATATTTTTAAAGAAAACAAATTTGCACTTATATGATAATAGAATTCGAAGTTGCAAACGCTTTGCGGTACGTGCATTGAAATCTAATCTGAAGAGAGTCTATTAGCAACGGCAAGACGTTAAAAATTGTACACGAAAAGTGAAGTATTATATGTGATTTTCATTGGCATTGCCAGTAAAACCACTTATCTTGCTTGCGCGAACTTGTTTAATATATGGTTTCAGTAAACCAAGGTCTAGCACAAAATTATCAGTTTTTCCGTAAAAAATATGAAAAAATGATAGTGAAAATTTATTACAGCCCACCTGTCAACAAGTACGGAAGCTTGACTTGTACTGAACGTCCAACCTTAAATAGTCATGGTGGCTAGAGCGTGAAAAGTTATAAATATTGTTGAGATACATAAACTTAAAGAAAAGATAGCAGCGATGTTAATATTTCGTATTTATCTGCATTCTACTGCATAAACTTACAAATATATACAATGATCTTTCTGCTGAGAAATATTTATTGTGGAAATAACTTAATGAATAATATATTTTTATAATTTTATCAACTGTAGTTTCTAACATAAAGTCAAAATTGTATCAATATTATAATTTAATGCATTAGAAAATGTAATTGATTCAGTGAGTCATCTAGCCTAGCAAATGAAATGAGTCAAATTGTCTGTGAATTTAAAAATATATGTATGTTCTGCTGAATCATGAATGGATTGGCCCAAATTATATCATTAACAGAAAGTCAGGTGAATCACATGACACCTTCTCTTATACCTGTTTTTCGATAATTGCATTTGCTTTCCTAAGTTTAGTGATGTACAAGATAACATATTTTATCTTCACAATAGCGCAAAAGTTAAAGAGATCAAGTCAATTCTTTTAAAACATTCTAATAGTACAAATTTGAATATTTTAGAAATTATTAATAAATTTAAATTATTACCGTTTTTTATGTTTTGTTTCAATAAGGGAAAAAACAAAGTATTTTAGAAGTTTTTAATTTAGCTTTTCCATCTCTTTCTCATGGAAACCAAAAATCGCATTTATGTTTTCCAATAATTTGTTTTATTGAATATATAAAAGAAATTATTCTATGTTATACTTGGCAATAAAGGGGAATTAAAAAGTTGTAATTTCTATATTCAAATAACAAAATATAATAAGAGAAAACAAACTACAAAGGTTTTTCGAAAATATATTAATAACATTAGTTTATTTAAATTCAAGAGTGAAGGCAGATTAAAAACTGCGGGCCCCCCCCCGTCCCAATCTTATTCATATAATGAGAGTTTCGCTTATATTTATCGAAATGATTCATGAATGCTGGCCTTGTGTTAAGTCATGATGTATTAGTTATTCCATTTAGAACTTCTCAATTCAAATATTTTCAGTTATCCACTGTTTTAAAAAATGTTAAAGGAATATTATCTGAATGTTACAAATATTAAACTATTTATTTTAAATTTCTTTAATGTTAGCGCTTTAAATTGAAGTATTGAAGTAAGTAAGTATTGACAATGAATTGGATTATGTTCAGTTTGCTTTGACAGCATTTAAATGATAGCATTTTCTTCTTTTTAATTGTTTAATTGGTCAATTGCGAATTCTTTATTAGCATTATAGTATTAAAAATTGGTCAATTTTATGCAATTGTATATTGAATTGTTTAATTCTGAATTTTTTCATTGTGAACTTTTTACATTCATAATTGTTTAATTTTAAAGGATTGAACTTTATAGTGTTTTAATCTTGAACGTTTAATTAAAAATGGTTCATTTTCATAACAGAAACTTTTCCAATTTAAAATTTTTTTAAGTTGTAACATTCAAATTTCAAATTTTTTATTTGAATGTTTTAAAGCTTTCAATTTCAAGGGATTAAGATTTAAAATCTGCCTTGAAAAAAAAACTCAAGAACATTGAAAGAGTATTACTAGTTCAAATGTTATCAATAATTTAGAATAACACATTGACTTTAATTTTTTTGCAATAATTCTGTATAGGATTTAGACAAGTAAATTTCTACAAGAAAGCATCCATTTATTGCGTAAGATTTGGGGGGGGGGGGGGGGGGAATCCGAAAAATTTTAAAAATCTTAGGGGCGGGGGGCCGAAATCATTTCTTACATATGTTTCCCTTTTCTAATTTTTTTATTTAAATATGTTGAAATCTTTACAATCCTTTGAAATCCTGTGAATTCTTTTTAAAATTTTGTGAATCCCTTAAGATTTTTTGAATTATTTAAAAATTCTTTGACGATTGAGCTCCCTAGAAATCAATTGATATCCTTTAAAAACTGTGGAAATCCCTTAAAATTCTTTGAGATTCCGTGAAATCTTTTGAAATCTTAAAATCGCTTGAAATCTTCAAAATCAAGAAAAATTTCCCTTAAAATCTCTGAAAACCAATCAGTCGAAATGTATTTTAAACTATGAAAATTTCTCCAAATCCTTTATAATATTCAGAAATTCATTGAAATTCCGTTAAATGTTTTAGAATTTTATGAAATCCTCTAAAATCTGTGGATGTACTTTGGAATGTATTGAAATCTCTTAAAATCCTTCGAAACCCCGTAAAATCATCTAAACTCCTTTAAATCTCTTTAAACCCGTTAAAATCCCGTGACATTCTTCAAAATTTGTGAAAATACTTCGTCATCTCTGGAAATCCTTTAAAATCGCTTGAATTCTTCTGAAATTTGTCAAAATCTCTTAAAGTCCCTTTCAATTAGTGATTCATTTTGATAATTTCCAGACGAACTCGTTGAGATTTTCTGAAAACACAATCAGATGGGATTCAAATGTGATAGAAGTCAAGAATCTGTATCCGTTTAAATCTATAAATCTATTAAAATCTCATTTACAGTGAAAATAATTGATATATTCTTGATATATTGAGTAGAAAATATAGAATCTTACGTAAGAAGGAGAGGAGTCACAAATATCTTACGAATCCTCAAAAGAAAGGGTCTCAGGCGGAAATATTATATATAGTTTATATACTTATATAGTGTGAAGTATTATATATAATATTAATTTATTTTGTACATTTTTTATATAAAACAAGTCAATATGATATATAAAACTTCAAACTATATATAAACTATATATATATATTATTTCCGCCTGGGGTGGATGGTCTAAAATTTAAAAAATCATCCTTATGTAATTAATGGACGTTCTCCAACAAAGTTTAAATTATAAAATGATCAATTCTACAAAGTACCACGTCTGTATGGGCGGGAAACATTTTTTGTGTTGAAAAATCAGACTCACTTCATAGCTTTTAATTTTGTGACAAGGCCTATAATTCTGATTATATGCCCAAAGCTTAAATTTGATAGCTTTCGTGCAGTTGAGGAAAACTAATCCAATAAGAAAATAGTTGATCTCTTATTTCACGTCAGTAGTCTACATTTAAAATCGTTTTATTGAAGAGAAAAGAAAACAGTAATGCAATTTTGTAGCATTATCATACCTGCTTGATAAAATGTGGGTGATTAGGCATATGGCATCGATAGCAGTTCGATGAGTTGTGCATTATTGTCAATGATATCATAGACACTAAAGCGTATGGTCATGCGAATGTCAACATAAACACTCGAACGACAGGGATACATATCATACATTATTTTATGCTTCTCTCAGCTCGGAATGTTAATCACAACTTGGCGATTGTGCTTTTATAATAGGAAGTAAAAATGGTGCGCATATTTTAAGCAGCAGTAAAATTTGCGATGCTTTTAACTTTTAACTTCTATAGCTCTCGAAAAGTTAACACATCGAGATAAGGGTAATTACATGTTGTACATTACAGTCTACGTCACAGATGTGGAATTTATTTTGTTCATGTGACATAGAACAGATAACGCGAATGCAAATACAACTTATCAGTTTATTGACTGAGCTTGAATGTTGAAATCCTTGGAACTCAAACTGTCTTGCTGTCTAGGAAATTCGATTTCACATTTCGTCCGCAAACGCAACTGTAATAAAGTTGCAGATGGTGAACATGCCAGAATGCTAGATCATAAAACCAAGCTCGGAAATAATTTTACCTGCAACGGAATCTTGAGAAAGTACTCTTCTTGGACTCTTTTAAGTTGCACGAATGCTAAATTAGAGATTACAATTTTTCCTTAATTGCAAAAGGTTCTTGGATTTGTATTCATGTTTGTAGCTAATGCACTTTTTAAAATATTTCTGGGTAATATAAAAGAACATATTTCTTGAGATATTGAGTAAAAAAAGAAAACTGTCAGTTACTTCCTACGCAGGTAAAAAGCTTAGTATTTTTTATTAAAATTAACACAGACCTTTTTTCGGCGTAAGTAAACACTTTGTCAATTCAATAAAAATTATACCCAGAATAGTTTTCATTAGACAGTAATGAAAACACGTCATGACCTAACACAAAGACAGCACTGATGAATCATATTGATAAATATAAACCAAACTCTCATTATTTGAATAAAAACGAATGGTCAAAGTAGGAAAGTACGCAAAGTTCATTATCGTTATTCTCAAGATTGCCTTTCGAATTTTTCTTAAGTGAATCACCAGCATAAAAGGATAATCATATATTAAAAAAATATGCCAATATATGATTTTATATTTTTGAAGAGTGAATTAAAAAAAAATTAATTAAATATCATCTTTTGTAGGTCACTTGGGGCATGTAAGAACTGGTTGTATAGTGTCAGAAAAAATATTTAATATTGCTAATCAGTTAGATAGTATGTGACTCAAGATTACTTTTGCATTATTTTTTTAAAGTCCTTTATTATTGAGACTTGACTTGGTTTATTTTTGTAAATTATATATAATAATTTAACATTGATTCATTCTGTCTCGCAACTTATATTTCTATCATGTCAATGTGTCAGTTTATTAGTATACGCCAGTTTGATATCTTAGAAAATTTTCTTCATAATCGAGTTGTCTTCCTTGTATGGAAATGTTTTATTATTGATTTTCAAGTTACTCATTTTGCACTATAGATTAAAATGCCTGAATTTTAAAAAGCATCATGCACAGTTTCAAAATTAATCATTTTTAACGACTCAGCTTCAAGATCCTAATTTAAGAATGCTTCAATTTTTAAACGAAGTTTGAAACTCTTCAATTTTTAACGCTTCAAACTTGAATTCATGAATTTTGAAAGTTTCCAATTAGAATGCATATAATTTTCAACGTTTTTAGAACAATGAAGCTTTAAAGGTTCACAATATTTAAAATTCTTAAATTTTGAACGCTAAAAATCATAGTGTTTTTTTTACACAAATTACATTTTTTAGATGTATTTTAGATGTTAACCACTGATATCAACGGGCATTTAAAAAAATAATTATATCCCTATTTGATAGTCATCATACTTTGTAATCAATTTTAAGATTAATTAGACATTATTAATATACTTTTATTATTTAATTTAATATAGGACATTTA
>CAKNWW010329372.1:1257-11286 GCA_932074435.1 Andricus kollari
GGAAGTAACACACAGCTGGAAGCAATGCACAATAATCAGGGAATTAGAAATTGGAAGCAATATGATATCAAAAATGGGAAGAAACACACAGTTGGAAGCAATATACAATCATCAGAAACTTTGAAATCAGAAGCAGTATACAATTGTGAGGAAACCAGAAATTGGAAGCAATATAGAATTGTTAGGAAATCGAAAATAGGAAGTAACACACAGCTGGAAGCAACACACCGTTGGAAGCAATAATCAATAATTAGAAACTTTGAAATCAGAAGCAGTACACAATTTTCAGGAAACCAGAAATTGGAAGCAATACAGAATTGCTAGGATATCAAAAATGGGGAGTAACAAACAGTTGAAAGCAATACACAATAGTCAGAAAAGTAGAAATTAGAAGCAGTACACAATTGTCAGGAAATCCGAAATTGGAAGCAATACAGAATTGTTAGGAAATCGAAAATAGGAAGTAACACACAGTTGGAAGCAATACACAGTAAGAAAATTAGAAATCAGAAGCAGTACATAATTGTCAGGAAATCCGAAATTGGAAGAAATGCGATATAAAAAATTGGAAGCAACACACAGTTGGAAGCAATACAGAATAATAAGAAAATTATAATTCAGAAGCAGTACACAATTGTAAGGAAATCCGAAATTGAAAGCAATACAGAATTGTAAGGATATCAAAAATGGGAAGTAACACCCAGTTGGAAGCAATACACAATAACCAGGAAATGAGAAATCGGAAGCAGTACACAATGGCCAGGAAACCCGAAATTGGAAGCAATACAGAATTGTTAGTATATCCAAAATGGGAAGTAACACATAGTTAGAAGCAACAAAAACTGGAAGCAATACATAATTGGAAATTACAGATAACTAGAAGCAACAACAGTTGGAGACAATATATCAATGAAAGAAGAGCACAACTGTCAAGATATCCAAAATTGGGAGAAACATACCATTTGCAGCAACAAAAATTGGAGGAAATACACACTTGGAAGAAAAACATAAATTTCAGAAAGTACCAAATTGAAAACAATACAACATTTTGAGGAAGTAAAAAATCAGAAGTAATGGACAGTTCCAAATTCTAAATTGAAATGTTAAACTGGGAGCAATACCCATTGACAAACTAATTTTGGAATCATGCAATTTCGAAAGCACTGAAATTTAGGAAACAGTTGCAAATTGTAACAAAAATTCAGAAAAATGTTTGCCAGAAGCAATTTCAATTTGGAAGGAATACTTAATTGTCAGAAAATCCGAAATTGGAAGCAATATAGAATTTTAAGAAAATGAAAAATAGGAGGTAACCAGTTGGAAGCTACACAAATTGGAGACAACACAAAATAATAAGAAGAATTAGGCTATTGGACGCAATATACATTTGGAGAAAACAAATATTTGGAAGTAATTCATAACTGAAAGAATGGCACAACTGTCAAGCTTTTCAAAATTTGAAGAAACACGAAATTGGAAGCAACCCAAATTGTAGGAAATACATAATTGGAAGAAATAGACAACTGTCAGAAAATTCAAAATTGGAAGCAATACAACATTTTCAGAAAATAAAACATCAGAAGTAATGGCCAACTGCAAATTCTAAATTTAAATTTTTAATTGCAAGCATGAAGTTTTGAAAGCAATGTAACTTAGGAAGCAGTTCCAATCAGGAAGCATTGCCCAATTGTAAAGAATTACTGAATTGGTAGCATCACAAAACGGGATGCAATATGAAATCGACAGAAAAATACAACTAAAAACAATACCAATTGGAAGCAATATTAAAACTGAAGAGATCTACCATTTTCAGAAAACCCCCAATCGGGGGAAGAAAGCTAGAACTGTCAAAAATCCAAAATTGGAAGCAATACACAGTTATCACGAAATCTAAGAGGAAAACAATACGAAATTCTGAATGTAATCTTAAATTGGAAGCAATACTCTATTTTCAATAAATCCGAGATTCGAAGCAGCAGTGATTAGAAACAATACACAATTAGAGACAATGGATATGTGGGGGTAACAACAATTGGAGGCAATACATAATTTAAAGAGTACACAATTGTCAGTAAATCCAAAAATGGAAGAAACACATTTGGAAGCCAATCCAAAATGGGAAGAAACACAACTGGAAGATAAGCAAAAATTGGAAGAAATGCAATTGGAAGCCAAGCCAAAATGGGTAAAACACAATTAGAAGCAGTACAAATTGGACGAAAAACAACTGACAAAAAATTCAAAATTGGAAGCAATACAACATTTTCATAAACTAAAAAATTAGAAGAAATGGACAATTTCAGATTCTAAATTGAATTTCTTAATTAGAAGCATGAAATTTTGAAATCAATATAATGTAGGAAGCAGAAGTAACACACAATTGGAGGCAATACATAATTGGAGATAACACATAATTCAAAGCAACAGTAATTGGAGGCCACATATAATTGAAAAAAGTGCATAATTGTAAAGAAATCCAATATTGGAAAAATCAAGCAACTAGAAGCAACACAAATTGGCGGAAATACAATATTTGAAGAAAAAACTTTCAGACAACCTCCAATCAGAAGAAACACACAACTGTCAAAAATGTAAAATTCAAAGCAATACACAGTTGTCAGGAAATCGAACCTTAAAAGCAATACGAAATTGTAAGCAACAATAATTAAAAGCAATGACAATTAGGGGCAATAGATAATTGCAAAAGTACACAATTGTTAGGAAATACAAAACTGGAAGAAACACACAATTGGAAGCAACACGAATTGGAGGAAATACATAATTGAAAGAAAAATACAACTGAAAGAAAAATACAATTGTAAGAAAATTCAAAATTGGAAGCAACACAATTTACAAAGCAATATTGAAGGTATGACATATTGGAAGCAATGTAATTTAGGAAGCAGTTTCAAGTTATGGCAAATAAAAAATTCCGAATTTTTCTTGAAGCAGTTCCAATTAGGTAGGAATATACAATGGACAATTAATACAAAATTGGTAGCATAACACAATGAAAAGCAATATGAAATCGGCAGTTATATTGAACTGGAAGCAACACCAATTGGAAGAAAAATTACTATGTTCAGAAAACCACAATTTTCAGAAAACTCCTTATCAGAAGAAACACAAATGTAAGAAAAATCAAAAATTGAAAGGAATATACAGACGTAATGAAATCCAACATTGGAAACAATACGCGATTAAAGAAAATCGACAATGGTAAGCAGTAACAATTAGAGGCAATACATAATTGGAAGAGTATACAATTGGCAGGAAATCCGAAATTGGAAAAAACACACAATTGGAAGCTAAACAAATTGGAGGAAATACATAATGGGAAGAAAAATACAACTGTCAGAGAATTCAAAAGTGGAAGCAATGCAAATTTTGCAGAAAATCAACAATCTTAAATGAAATTCTCAATGGGAAGCAAAGTAGTTCCAGTTAGGAAGCAATACACCTTTATCAAGAAATAAAAAATTGGTAAAATCACAGAATGGGAAGCAATTTGAAATCGGCAGCTATATACAACTGTAAGCATCGCCAATTGGAAGCAATATTAAATTAGGAGGAAACCCATAATCATCAAAAAACCCAAAATCGGAAGAAACGTACATCTGTCCAAAATGGGAAGCAATACAAAGTTCGCAGGCAATCCTACATTGGAAGCAATACGAAATTGTCCAAAGTCCTAAATTTCAAGCAATTCACGATTTTAAATAAATCCGCAATTGGAAGCAATACACAATATTGCCCAAAAATCAGAAACATCAATTTGGAAGCAGCTCTTCTCTGTCTAAAAAAACTAAATGAGTAGAAGTGACAAGTGACCTAGTCCTAGAATTAAGAAATAAAACTTGGCAATTTAAAAATTTTTATTGTCCTTCGTAGCTGAGACGAGTAAATTTGCCCCTGACACATACAAAGGATACAAAGTCAAGAGAAGAGAGGAGCAGAAGACCTATTTCATAACTAAATTATAAATTCATATGATGATAGCGATGTCTGGTCAGATACCAGTGACGTCATTCACAACTGACCAAGGCAGTCAGTCCCAATCCCGAACCCCCCTCTTACTGTACAAGTAAAGACTACCTGTTAGAAGGAAGGTACCTCGGGTACAGAGTCGGAAAGGTACTTCTGACAGGGTCAGGTGTATTGTGACGATCGACCAGTCAGGTGCAAGTCACCTGTCCGGAGTGCGCGAAAGTGAATCAAATAATCAACATCCCTCCGGAGACCACTCCCCCAGGCCTAGGATAATTCTAATCGGGATCTTAAAAGAGGTCATTTAAAAAGTTCCCATGAGAACTTCTCTTTGTAAACAAGTAGGTTTTATTTTTTATTTTTCATTACGTGTTTCCGTTTCCTGATTGAGAAACTGTGGTCAATTCATTTGATTTATTAATTGGAAATATAATTTAGAATTGCTTCTGAATTGGGACTCCTTCCAAATTTAACTCGGATTACTTCGCAATTAAAATTAAGTTTTTTTTTTGCTCTCAAATTTAAGTTTAAATAATAATTTGAATTGATACTAATCAATTGAATATTTCTTCCAATTTTCTATTGCTTTTAATTTTAAATGGAATCGAAATAAGATTTTTTTCCAATTATGGAGTGCTTCCAAATTAAAATTGCGTACAAATTTGTATTTTGACAAATTTTGTAATTACTGCTTAATAATAAGAGTTGATTTTTATTGGGAAGCAATTCTGATTGGGAAGCAATTCTGATTGGGAACCAAATAAAATTAGGAAGCATTGTTAATTGGAAGTCTACCGATTTAAAAATTCCATTAGGAAAAAAACCTTTTCAGCAGTTCCATTTTGTAGAAAATACAATTAGGAACCAATTCCAATTGGTAAGAAATCAAATTTAGGAACAAATTCCGATTTATAAGAAATTCAATTTAGGAACTAATTCCATTTAACAAGTGAACAATTTTTAGAATAAATTCTAATTTGGAAAAGATCCAATTTAAGAAGCAATTCCAATTGGGAAGCAAACAAATTTAGGAAGAAATTTCAATTGAAAAACGAAAAAAACATAGAAAGAAATTCCAATTGGGAAGCATCCAAAAATCCAATTTGTTGAGGAATGTCAATTAGTAAAAAATCCAATTCAAATTTATTTAACTTATTCATTGGAAATAGAATTTAGAATTGCTACCAAATTTAACTAGGCTTACTTCGCAATTAAAATTAATTATTTTTATGCACTCTAATTTGAATTTAAATATTAATTTGAAGTGATACTAATGAATTAAATATTTCTTCCAATTTTGTATTGCTTTTAATTTTAAATCGACATGGAATCCAAATTTAATTAGGATTGCTTCGCAATTCAAATTGTTTTTTTTTTCTCTCATTTTTAAATTTAAATATTAATTGGAAGTGATACCAATCAATTAACTATTTTTTTCAATTTTCTGTTAATTGGGAGTCAATCCATTTGGAGATTACAATAGGAAAAAACACAATTTTCAGCAGTTCCAATTTTTAAGCAGTGAAAAATGGTAATAAATTCAATAAAGTAACCAATTTCAGTTTACAAGTGAACCATTTTTAGAACAAATTTCAATTTGGAAAAGATCCAATTTAAAAAGCAATTCCAGTTGGGAATCAATCAAAATTAGAAGCATTTTCATTTGGAAAGCAATACAAACTAGGAAAACTTCTCATTTAGTAAGCAACAAAAATTAGGAGCCAATTTTAATTGGATCTTAAGTTTATTTTAGAATCAATATTAATGGTGAAATATCCCATTTTTTAAGGAGTATCAATTTGTAGGAAATCTAATTTAGGAACTTATTCCAATCTATCTAATTTATAATTTGAAAATAGAATTTACGATTTCTTCCGAACTAGGAGTGCTTCGCAAATAAAATTAATTTTTTTTTGCTCTTAAATTTAAATTCAAATATGAATTAGAAGTGATACTAATAAATTAAATATTGTTTTTAAATTGAACTGAAATCCTAATGGTATTGCTTCCAAAATTAAAATTGCATCAAAAGCTTCTCGACTTTTTAAATTACTGCTTGCTTATTAAAGGCAATTCCAATTGGACCTATTTCAATAAGAAAAGAAAACATTCTCAGTAGTTCAATTTTGTAAGAAATTAAATTAGAAACCAATTCCAATTGGTAATAAATCCAACATAGGGATCAATCAAATTTAGCAAGAAATTAAAATTGCAAAATGAAAAAACGTAGAAAGAAATTCCAATTGGGACGCAATAAACATTAGAAGCATTTTCATATGGGAAAGAATACAAATTAGGAAACATTCCTATTTAGGAAGCAATGCAAATTATAAAGCATTCCGATTTCAAAAGCAATTAAAAATAGGAAGCAATTCAATTTAGGAGCCAATTGCAATTGGATCCTGGAACCATTTTGGAATCAATTTTAATTGTGAAAAATCACAATTTTTTAGTACGTGTCAATTGGTAAGAAATGCAATTTAGGAATCAATTCCAATTAATTACATTTATTAATTGGAAATAGAATTTAGAATTGCTTCCAATTGTAACTGGGATTGCTTCGCAATTAAATTTTTTTTTTGCACTTAAATTGAAATTAAAATATTAATTTGAAGTAATACTAATCAATAAAATATTGCTTCCAATTTTCTATCGCTTTTAAATTGAAATCCAAATAGAATTTCTTCAAACTTTTGGAGTACTTTTAAAAATAAAATTGCGACCAAATTTGGATCGGCATCAATATTTCAATTATTGCTTATACTAATTAAAAGTAATTCCAATTGGGAAGCCATTAAATTACGAAGTTATAAAAATTAGGAGCAGAACAAATTTAGAGAAAAAAAAATCCAACTGGGAAGCAATCTTTACGAAGCAATTCCAATTTGGGAGCAAAAAAAATTAGGAAGCATTATTGAGCAGTTCGATTTTGTAAAAAATCCAATTTAGGAACCAATTCCATCTGGTAAAAATCCAATTAAGGAACCAATTTCAATTTTTAAGAATTCCAATTTTTTTAGCAGTGAAAATTGGCAATAAATCCAAAATTGACAAGAAAACTATTTTTAGAGCAAATTTTAATTCGGAAAAGATTCAATAAGGAAATCAGTGTAAGAGCCAATTTCAATTGGATCCTACATCCACTCTGGAATTAATTTTAATTGTAAAAAATCAAATTTTTTAAGAAGCGCCCATTGGCAAGAAATCCAATTTAGGAATCAATTCCTACTGATAAGCAAAACATAATTTGTAGGAAAAACCAACTATGATACGCTGATAATTAACACTCGAATTAACATTATTCAGGATAAAAACAAGTTTCTTTATGTATTGAAAAGGAAAAGAGTTTCAAAATTTAAGAAGGCTTTTTTCTTCTTTTATGGGATAGAGTATCGGGTTTATCGATCTTTCAAAACTTTTAAAATATGTTCTGCACCTGCATTCAGGTGTTTTAAAAAAGGAAGAGGAGAACGAGACACGAATATCCTATGACGGATACCGGAAGAAGTTCCGCAGTCTGAACACCTAACCAATAAGTCGACATCCGACGAAAAGAATTTTTTATCCAATTTTCGGGGATTAAGTTCTGAATCATAAAATTTACATTCAGTTGTCACTTAAAAATTCTTAAAGAACCATTTTTATTAATATAATTAACAAAATCTAAATCGGAAGTTATAAAAATAGTCGAATCAGTCCAATTTAGGAAGCAATTCCAATTGGTAAGATGCAATTGAGAAAAAAAAACATTTTGGAAACAGTTCCAGCTGGAGAAAAATCAAATTTTTGAAGCAATTCCAATTGGAAGCAGTACTGTTTTGGGACCAATTTCAATTAGGAAGCAATTCAATTCAGAGATAATTAGAATTTAGGAGAAATTCTATATAATAATAAATTAAAATTAGTAGTTGAGCTATTTTTATAAGAAAATGCAATTTTGAAGCAATTCCATTCAGGATCTGAAAAATTGGTTCGAACGATTAGATTGATGATAAAA
The DNA here is from genome assembly GCA_932074435.1 of Andricus kollari. Lineage (NCBI taxonomy): Eukaryota > Metazoa > Arthropoda > Insecta > Hymenoptera > Cynipidae > Andricus > Andricus kollari. The sequence continues at coordinate 9,242 of CAKNWW010329372.1, forward strand.
TAATGTATAAAAATGGAAAATAAACATCTTTTAGCTAAACTATATTCAGGATAATCGGGCTTTCTACATTTTTCCTTCCTACTTAGCTTTCGACTCAATTTTTCCTTATCCTGATGAAGTCATCATATCAGAGCTTCCAATCAATGTTCATAAATTGGAAAAAGTTTGCCGCCACTTCACTGAGGAGACCTTTTCCTCTCAAGACGGCTAATAAACTTTATGATGTATTGAACTGTAGGTAATTTTTATGAGGAGTAAAAAATTTACTAGCGAATAAAAAGGGCAGACCATAGAGACCCATCAAAAGAGAATTCATTTCAATTTTTTACCACTCTCTAAATTCAGGACAACGCCATAAAAGTTATTTTCAAAATTTATCTTTAATAAAAAAATTCGAATGGGAAGAAGAAATCCAAAATTACAAACAATTCAATATTGGAAGCATTACAAAATTAAATAAAAGTCAAATTTACAAACCATCCCAAATAGAAATCAATTTTAACAAAAAAATTTACTCTAAAATTGAAAGCAATCCAAATATACAATTAATTCAAAACTAAAAACAGTTTGAATTTAAAATCAAGTTTGGGCATAGTCCAAAATAAAAAGCAATCCAAATTTAAAAATAAGCAAAAATTCAAAGCTAGTAAAACTTCCAAATAATAAAAACAAGGAATTAATCAAAAATTGAAAGGAATCAAAATTTACAAAAAATAAAAATTTGGAAGCGATCCAATATTGGAAAAGGCAATCCAATTCTAGAAGTAATCAAAAATTTCAAAATGCAAAATTGGAAGCAATACAAATTAAATACGCCAATATCTTAAGCAATATAAAGTTGCAAACAATTATAATTGACAAACAATCTAATATTGGAAGTATTCCACAATTAAACGAAAATCAAATTTCTGAACCATGCTCAATAGAAATAAATTCTAACAAAAAAGCAGTCTAGAGTTGAAAGTAATCCAAATCTACAGTTAATTCAAAAATGGAAACAGTCCTATGCGAACAATCCAAAATGCCCAAATAGGAAGCAAGTAAAATTGAAAACAATACAAAATCTACACATAATCCAATATCTCAATCAATCTGAATTTACAAACAAACAAATTTACAAAAAATCTTCTATTCTAACGGGAAAACAATCCAAAATTGAAATTGATCCAAATCTACAATTAATAAAAAATGGAAGCAATCCAAAGCGAACAATCCAAAATACCAAAATTGGAAGTAATTAAATTCTAGAAGCAATCCGAATTTTCAAACAATGCAAATATTCAATAAAAACAAAACTAAAAGTAGTTCAAATTTAAAATCAAATTTGGTAAAAATCCAAAATAGGAAGCAATCCAAATTTAAAAATAATCGAAAATTTAAATATAGTAAAACTTCCAAATAATTCTAGAAAGGAAGTAATCAAACATTCGAAGCAGTCGAAATTTACCAACAATACAAAATTTGAGCAATCAAAATTTTCAAAAAATCCAAAATTGCAAGCAATAAAAATCTACACAATCTAATATTGGAAGCGTTCGCAAATTATACAAAAATCCAATTTCTGAACTATGCTTATTAGGATTCAATTCTCACAAAAAAGCAATCAGAAATTGAAGTGATCCAAATCTACAATTAATCCAAAAATAAAAGCAGTCTAAAGCGAAAAATCCAAAATACCAAATATTAAAATAATTAAATTCTAGAAGCAATCAAAATTTTCAAACAATCAAAAATTGAAAGGAATCCAAATTTGGGAGCTGATTTTAAATATTTAAAAAATGAGGAGATACATTACATAATCTTTTTTACTCCATCTTTCATTATACTAGAAATAAATTCACACACGACTAAATAATCAGAACTAGTCAAGAATAAAAAATATAAAAAAACTATATTATTGTCTAACCACAAGACTACTTGCATCCAAGATGCATCGAGAAGCGTCTAACGTCATGTCTCCTTTCAATGATTTTGATCACGCTCTGAAGTAGGTTTTTTTATCAATTTAAACTTGTTTAGTTTATTCTCAAAAAAAAAAAAAGAAA
>CAKNWW010329397.1:711-11172 GCA_932074435.1 Andricus kollari
GCCCCTCCTACCCTGTTCCCAAACGTACTTTTTGGAGCGACTCCCTACCCCTTAACAGCTCAGAATTATATTTTGCAAAGAAATTGTTGTTAAAAATGAAGGCAGTGACTCTACTGCAAGATAATATATTGCCCACAAATCTTTTATAGCGGAATCGAAAATGGTTTAAACAACTCATCGATAAGAATCTGTGAGTGGACCTAACATCATTCCTATACAATTCTAATGCCTGTGTTATTTGTTAAATATAAAGATTGGGCGCATTTTTTAGTTTTTGAGCCTATTCAATTTGATTTAGCTAAAGTCTGAAGTGGATAAATAATATTGAGAAATGTTTTCTATTCAATAGTGGAGTTTGTGATTGTTGGGAATTTGTCCCTGACGCTATTGTTCCGGATGGTCACTATCTTACAATCTTACATCTTTCTCTTTTCAGTTTTCGTTTCGACTTTCGTGTCGGGCGGTCATAACCTTTATCTAAGACCAAGTTCAATGCTTTACATTATTTAAAGTAATATAAATTGTTGATTTGAGTTCTGACCCTTTTCTCTGGGTCTGATTTTGACCCTCATCGAGAGAGCTCGTGGAAGAAGCTAAATAGAGACACAGGTCTCATTTTCGCCGCGCTCGCTTAAACTGCCGTCTAAAGTAAAAAAGGTACATGAGTGGCATTGTCCTTAGGTCAACTTTTCTATTGTCACCTCAGCTTCTTCTCTCCAATTTGACTGGACTTCTATACCAAATTGTGTATCTTCATCAGTGAACCGCTATTTCCAGTTCAACAAATCCTTAACGATGTAAATAGCAACATTTTGAATATTTTTGAAGTTTTTGCGTGAAAATGAGGCATTGTTGTTTGGCTGAACTCAATAGAAATTAAACAACAATTAGAAAAAAATTATTGGATAAAATTACGAACGATTGATTTCAATTGCCCCCAATTGTATCCCATGCGACACGAGATAAGTTACATAAGTCGGAAATCATGGTAGTATCAATACTTTGTTCTCGCGGGAGTTATTGCAAACTGTGTTTTTTTAATCAGATCTCCGTAAAATATAATTTTTTTTAAAGATTGCAAATAATTATCTCGTGCTCAAGTAACTGTCACTAACATATTTCCCCATAAAACTTACAATATAAAAAGAAAACCAAATTTATTTTCTGATAAAATAGTTAGTTTACCCTGCAATACATTTATGGAAATCACTTATATTTGTAATTAAAGTACAAACAAGGCACAAATAAATTTTCATTGCTTCTGAAATGTTTCATGCAAATCAGTCAATGATTAACCGATATATTAATGTGTTTCGCTGGTGCGAATCTCTAAATGCCTATGCCACTCTGGCTATCATTACCTGAATAAATTTAAAATCATGCCAATATATCAATCCTATCAAATGTCACAGTCTCTATGAATAAATGGATTACATGAATACATTTTTTTCAAACAGCTGAGAATACATGCATTCAAACCTTTTACCACTTTTCTTTTGGGAGATCCATTCAATCGCACTTTAAGCTAAATCTGCCATTTTACGCTTACTTTTTCCAATTTTTCTTTTCGTATATCCATAACTCAAAAAAAATGAATTTAAGATACATGGATTTGTCACTTGTTGTAGGTCGTAGAGCGAAAATAAGACACTGTTACAAGAATAGATTCAGGATGATTAATTTTTTCTAGAACTAGTTGTATGCATTCTACATAAATTAAACTAAAATATTTCGTATGCTATTTCCTGCTTTATTTCTGTCTCAAATAATGTCTGTCAAATCAAATCTGTCTGAAAAAGGCGTATGGATGTGGGGACCCCATCGCCCTAGAGGTCTGGCTCTTGCAGTCAGCCACGTTGCATTTGGCTAACTCCTCAATGCAACGAATAATGCGGTTACGTCACCAGTATCGCACAGTGCCATCCACAATAGGCCTCTCTCGGATGGAGGCCATGGTTCAGTTGGGAGTGGCAATAGAACCGAATCGAGGCGACGACCCGGACAAACGCGAGAACTTCGATTTAAGAGGTCGGACCAACTCATGAGGGACATTCTTACCTATTGGCAAAGAAGCTCACCGGCGCAAAGAGGATTCATGCAGAGATTAGATGACCGTTCGGTCAATATGCACCCGGAATATGCTCATAAAGCGCATCAGTATTTAAGTGGTCAGGTATCCTTTTTGCGCAAAAACGGATACGAAGCTCTTTATCGGCAAGAAGAAGAGCAACATCCTCCAGCGAACATACCACCCGTTCCAGCAAGACCCTAGCCTAGCCGAGAAGATTTTTAAGTCTTCTTGGAGGAAGTATATAGAGATACTTATCAGCTAAATGAAGACGCTTCAGATATATCACTCTTTCGTAGCTTTTGCCAAAGGCAAAGGTTGCAAGGTCCAGAAGAAGAGTTCCACTAATTACTGCTGAAGAAGTGAAGAAATTCATCGCGAGAACTAAGAAATTTTCAGGGCCAGGGCCAGATAAAATCAACAACTTTTGGTCGAAGAAGTTCACTTCTACCCACCAATAACTAGCTCGTATATTTACTACTTTCCTAAACGGAGAACAACCCATCCCGCAGTGGCTAGTGGAAGGACTCACGGTATTGATCCCTAGGACCGGAAATTTGTCAAATCCAAAGAACAACAGATCCACAGCTTGTTTAAACACCAGCTACAAGCTATTCACTGGCATCCTCAAAGACAGGATGTTAACATCTATCGAGCCGGTATGAAGTGCAATAGTTGAACAACGTCGATGCAAGAGAGGGCTTGCAAGTTGCAGGGAGAACCTGTTAATAGACAGGTGTCGTACCCAGGACTCGACCAGGTATCGACGCAATCTGTCCATGGCTTGGATTGACTACAGTAAGTCATTCGATAACACTAGGGGTGTGCAAGAAAATAGAAATTCGATATTCGAACTTGTCGAGTCAAGCCTGTTAGCTTTCGAGTCGAGTCGAGCTGAGCTCGATCCGGTTCGAGTCGAGTTGAGTCGAGATCGAGCTTTCCAGAAAGCTCGAAACTTTTCGAGCACTTGAATGTCTTCGAGAACTCGAATGACTTCGAGAACTTGTATGTCTTCAAGAACTCGAATGTCTTCGAGAGCTCGAATACTTTCGAGCTACTCGAAAGTTTCATAACCACTGGAATAGCTAAGAATTCTTTAGTTGCGTTCTTTAACTTTGGGAATTGATTAACATTTTTTTACCACCATTCCAAAGGTTTAGGATCCGAAACACATGTTTTCTCACTTAAGGGCATGTGATACATAAACAATGATCAATTTTAGCAGTGTTAGGTTCCCCCGGCTTTTTTCCTACAATAATAAAGATTTTGCCTTCAAATTTTTGGGAATGATAGCGAACATGCTAACGGACGTCCCCGAACTCTTCTGTTGTGGAATAATTAAAAAAATTTCATTTTGCTAAATTTGATTAATATGTGTGTATTTTGAGGTTATGTGTGTTGCAATTCTCCCCGCAGCTTTACTTCCAAACTACACAATATTTTTGGTCGAAAACTTTGAACAAGTAATAAAACATAGTAACTAATGTCCCGGAACTAAGCTCGTTTGTAGGTAATCCAAAAAATATATTTCATAAATAATTTAATTTATGCTCGTTAGGACGCCCTCTATGCCACTCGGTACAACAGATACCAACATTATCGGAATGACAGAGACTTGACAACCGATCCTAACCCCCAAATAGTGCATATACAGAAAAATTTCATTTAGCAGAATATATTTTCTTTTGCTATTATCCCTTTAAAAAAAGTCGGGGACGTCCGTTATTCTATTTTATAGCATCTCCGAATTCAGTTTTTACAAATTTTAAGTTCTGTGGACAAAAACCCGGGGGAACCGACCCCGATTGAAGTATCACATGCCCTTAAGTAACCTGTTAGTTCATGAGTAATTGCCATAACTGAAGCATCTTGACGCGAAGAATTTTCGTCCGGGTAATGTTTCATAAGAAACTTTCTTATTATACTCTGAGGTACCCCCGCAATAAATATACGTATAAATACATAAATACGTATGGGTATAATAAGTATTAAAGTCTATTAAACTTAAATGGAAAGCTCAATTTTATTGACATCTTTTATATTTAATGCCTTGTTCGTAATTATACACAGATGAATTTATGTATTTATACTTACTTTTGATTCTAAAATTACTGTTAGCAATTCGAAAAACCCTCTATTACCGGGTGTGAAGAAATTCTTGTTAATTTCAAAAGCTTCGAAAAACCCGAAAATTTCGAGCAGCTCGAAACTTTCGAGTACTAGAATGTCTTCGAGAACTCGAAACTTTCGAATACTCAAATTTCTTCGGGAACTCGAATGTCTTTGAGTGCTCGAAACTTTCGAGTAGCTCATAACTGTTCGAGTACTCGAAGCCGCTCGAGTTCTGGAAACTTTCGAGTAGCTCGATAGTTTCGAGCATGCTCGAGCTCGACTCGACTCGAAAAAAGTAGGCTCGACTGGACTCGAAGTTTCGAGCTTTTTGCACACCCTTAGATAACACGAATCATGAGCTAATTATTAAGTTCCTCAAGTGCCAAAGACAAGTGCCTGTCAGCTATATGGCATATAAGAGGGGGCTCTTCCAAGGAGACTCTCTAAGTCCGACACTTTTCTGCATCTCCCTCTTGCCTCTATCTATTGTGCTCCGAGGCAAAAGCTCTGGATACCTATGTGGTACGCCAAACAGAAAAGAATATAAGGTCAACCACCTTTTATATATGGACGAACTTAAACTCTTTGCTTCTTTGAAAGAGGATCTTAACATCCTTGTGGAGGCGGTAAATAGGTACTCTGAAGCGATCGGCATGAGCTTTGGACTGGACAAGTGTGCCTGCGTCCACCTACAGCAAGGACTACTAGAAACTACACCATCGAGTGACGATCGGGATGTTCAACTCATAGGCGGAAATACCATTCAACATCTTGGTAATGGAGAAATATATACATACCTTGGAATACCGCCAGCGGAAACGCAAAATGTACATGCGTTGAAAACGGCCCTTGAAAAAAGGTATCGCCAAATTCTCAGAAAAAATTGGGCTTCCGAATTATCTAGAAAGAATAAGATCCAGACTACCAATATGCTGGCCGTTTCTATACAGCTCTACGCGTTTAGTGCAGTAAAATTGAACATCGATGAGTTGAAGCAACTTGGGCGAAGCACACGCAAGATGATGACAATCCATCGAAGTGATCATCCTAGATCTTCCATACCTCGAATAAGCTTAGAGTGTCTTCATCGAAGAACGGTTCTGGCTACAGCTTGCTCAGTTTTAAATAGCACATATTCTCTTATGCGACTTGTACATCAACATGAAGTCGTCAATGCTACGGCGTTTCTATACCGTGCGGCAGATAGGGCCGCAGAGGAGTCTGGCCGCCCATTTGATTCCAGCGACACTACACATGGCCTAGCATGACTAACACCTTTGGTGCTCAAAAGTTGTGTACAGAAAGGAAAACATACGCTTCTACTAAAAGAACATGCTGTCAAGTTCCTTCGTGGTAAATTCTACGGCATCATACGCAGAGAAGAGATCTTGATGGGTCTGTCCAACATGTTTCTCAAGTCTGCTGGATTGAGATCAGAGACTGAGGGATTTTTTTTTGACTGTCAAGTACCTGTAGGCGATACCAACTGCTGAGCATGCAAGCAAGAGCCAGAAACACTTGAAAATGTTCTCAATGGATGCTCATAATATGCACGCTACGGGTACATCGAGAGACACAATGTGGCTCTAAAAGTGTTATATTTCCATCTTAGGTACTTCTATAGTGTTGATCTATTGCCCGTCTTGTCATACGCCCAAGGGGAACACTAGTCCGTTGTGGACAATGATCAGTGTAAGATCTACTGGAATTTCTCATTCTCCACCACTCAACGTATCAGTGCTACGAAGCCTGATATTGTTCTCTAAGATCTAAAGACCAAGATCATGTACGTGATTGAATTCTCGACACTAGCTGATGGTAATATCACGGAAAATGAGGAAGAAAAACGGGCGAAATATTAAGCACTTCTTTTCGAGCTGAGCAGGCTGTACCAAGGCTACAAAGTCCATCTTGTAGTTCTCATAATCGGCTGTCTTCGAGGTATGAAAGTTTCATTTCTCAGCCAACTTAACAAGATTCCGGCTTGCCAGCGTCAGGCTCATTCCATCGCGAACCAGCTGCAAAAGGCTGTTCTTCTAAAATCACTTCATCTGGTCCGTCAACACTGTTCCTCATAACATTCTACAAAGATTGGTAGCTCCAAAAAAGTATCTAGAAATGAAACGTTCATCTTCAACTGCCCCGTCTATAGCGTAAGGTCATCCGCGGCTAAAGACCTGACTCTAAGGAACAGTGTAGCACGATGTTACCTCGCGTAAATTTCCCGCTCTTGCTTACCTTTTAGGACAGAAGGAGTAGAAGTGGATGACGTACACGTTCCAATTGCGTCGGAATTGGTTGCTTTAAGGAACCATTATGGTAGCTTCCAGAGCCTACAACTTCATTAACAATAATCAACAAACTTTATTTTATCAATACAATATTCATCATTATCTACAAAAATCAATAATATCTGATTGTACATTACATGCATTCACTCTTTAGTGATATATACTCATTCTAAAATTACTCAATAGCATTCATATAATAAAAATAATAATGTATAGGTATACATATTATACTATTCAATTTACAATAACGACGCTATTATAGAGTACCTTTATAAAATATGATTCCTTAGTCTTATATGTATAGATTCCTGAACAATACTGATATTGCAATGAACTTAAATTAAATATAAAAATTCTGCTATTTGAAAAATTACAAAATATCTTGTACTTCTATATAAAAACTATGTGCATAAGAAAGTGCCTGCTGATTAACAAATTATTTAATATTAAATACGTATATTAAAACACTCCATGTAACTGTATTCATTTCTAACGAATTTTTTTTTCTTTCAGATATTTAATTACGCAAAATAAATTGTATTGACAATAATAAATAAGACTGTATATTTTAATATAACCTACATACTACGCTTCCTCTTAAATTTTTACAATCACCTCAGTTTCATTTTTTGGTTTATTACCATGTGCTTTAGGGAACAACTTAGCCATTCGCATATGGAGTTGCTCTTTCTGCTTATCGTCTTTCGACATTATATCCATAGACTTTTCCGTTTCAGATTTCTTTTCTTCTTTTTTAGCTTTAACTTCCTTCCCTGCCTTGTCCTCTGGTTTAGCTTCCTTCAAATTACTTTTGAATCTATCATTAAAGCGATTCTTCGCATATATTCTTGATATATGTGTAGGGGGAGTTGTTTTTGGAATTTCCGTTTTCACAGTTGTATTCTGTTTTAATGAATTTGTATTATTTTTTAACTTTCTATTAAAATGACTATCGATGATTGCAGGTCTTGGTGCCTGAATAATAGGTTTTCTAATCTCTGCCCTGTTTGGCGAATTATATTTCCTCGTCTCTTCTTTAGCTTCCTCAGGAGATTTTTTTGTTTTCGTCTCCAATCTAGTCCTATTTATCCTAATGGTAAAACGATTCGAAGGAGTGACTACGTATACTTTTTCATTTAATCTTTCATTATTAGTTTTGAATCTTGACTCACTTTTTGTCTTTCCAGTTTGGGAAGGTTTCTCTTCTTTAAGAGATTTTGATTCTCCTGTAGCAGATATAATTTCTTTTTCAACAGATCTTTCAACAGATTTTGAATCATCTTTGGTTGGTTTTAATTCTTTTGCAATATATTTCGACTCTTCTTTAATTGCTTTCGACTCTTCTTCAACTGTTTCTAACACATCTTCAAATCTCTTTGATTCTTTTATGAAAAATTTCTTCAAATCCTCAGCTCTTACTGTCACTTCAATTTCTTTTTCAGTAGATTCTTCCTTGTTTTCCTTAGAACATTTTAAATTGTCTTTTTCAGCGCAATAATTATCTTTAATTCTAGATTTATCTTTGCTTTCAAGAACCTTTGCATCATTATTACTCTCATGAATATCAACCTCAGGAATTGTTACAGATGCGTCTGTTTGAATATCAGAACTCTCTACAGCTACATTCTTATTCTCTGAAGTTCCATTTTTGAAATTTTTTATTTCTGAATTATCTTTGGACCTCTTCCTTAAGTTTGAGTCATTCCTAACAACTTTTTTCAAATCTCCATCCACAGTGAATCTGGATCTACTTCTTTGAAGACTTGCTTTTCGACTTTCAGATTGAGTCTGAATTTGTGAATGCGAAATGGAAGATTCTGTTGATTCTTTCTTTGCTCTTCCTTCATTTTCTGAAGCTTTTGGAATAACATCTCTCCCTTTTGAATGTCTATAAGTCCAGGGATATGTAGCATAAAGTTGTCTTACAACTTCTATAGTCTCATTATTCATTTTCTCTGAATTAGAATCTTTAAGTCTATAATTTCCGTTATCCGAAGGCTGTGAAATTCTAATTTTCTTAGAATTTTCTACATTCAAAGTATCACTTTTCACTTGCTCGACATTTTCTCTTTCATCAGAATTTTCTTTAAGATATTGATAGGTTTCTCTGTTTTTGCCTTGGTAAAGATTTGGTGCCTCAACTTCTCGAATTCCATCATGGTAAATATATTTTTCCTGCAATTGTTCGTCATTAATATTAGTATTTGCAGAAGTTATAATTTCTGATTGAGTCCGATAAGCACCGAGTCCTGGATGGAGAGCTGAGTATTGAGAAGGTGATCCATCATTTTTATTCCTCCTGCTATTTGTGACATAAAGTTGCTCCTTCTCATTTGAAATGGAGAGTCCCAAGGAAGGATTGAATAATGGTGGGTAAAGTGGCAAAGATTCTGTTTTCTGGGAAATTTCCAATTGACCATTTTGAACTCCTTGAAATGTATCGATGTCCTCACGAGCTGACGAGAGTTTTTGATTATTTTTCGATACAAACAGGGCTTGTTGATCATGGTCTGATTCTGTATTTTCATCAGTTCCATATGATGAACCATTTCCATAAGATGGAGACTGGAAAAATTGAAAAATTGATTACAGAAAAAGTTATCAGCCAATTTTTGAAATAAGAAGTCTACATTTCAAACTCAATAGAACCCTAAAAGTAATTATTTATTTAATATTAACTTAATTCCATTCCAATATTAGACCTATTCCCTTTGAATTCTTATTGGCTAGGATGGATTTATAATTAGAATTATTAGAAAAACAGAAAATTTTCAAACTCCAGAATGCTTTTTATATTGTGCAGATAATAAATTTTTTCCATAAATCTTGAATTAAAAATTCAGGTTGTTGTAACGTCTTTTTCAGACTAGATGCTTTATGAATTAAAAATTGTTTTTAATTCATAACTTCATCTAGTCTGAAAAAGACGTTAACATTTTTTTCTGCTATTCTCTAATGATAATACAGATTCCTTTAAAAATTTGATTTGTACCATCTTGCATGATAATGCGTATATTTTCTTAAATAAAGTTTCTTCTCTCGATCGCTGTAGTAGCTTAATGGGAAAAGCAACTGACCGGAAATCAGAAGTTCTGTGGTTCGAATCCCAGCGCAGTGAAAGGAGAAGATCTTTTTTTAAGAACGAAATTAATTATAAAAGATTTTACGAGATTTCAAATAACTTCCAAGATTTACAAATATTGCAAAGGATTTTCATCAGATTTTCGAGAATTTCAGTAATTTTAAAACAATTTTAATGCTCTCAATAAGGCATTTTAATAAATTTCCCAGGATTTTAAAGGATTTCATAGGACTTCAAATATTTCAAAGTATTTCAAAGAATATCATCAGATTTGATGTAATTTCACGGAATTTCAAGAAACTTAATCATATTTTAATGAATTTCAAAGAATTCATTCACAAGAATTAAGGAATTTGAATGGATTTTGAAGATTTTAAAAGACTTTTAAGTATTTCCTAGAATTTCATAAGATTTTGAAGGATTTAATAAAACCTAAAGGGTTTGAGGATATTTTTAAGGATTCCAAAGAATTTTATAATATTTTAATGGATGTAAAAAAAACTTTCACGATAAGTGAGGGATTTTAAACGATTTCAAAGATTTGAAGGTTTTTTAAAATATTTTTAATTTGAATTATTCTAATTGATATTAAAAGATTCATAAATTTGTAAAGACGATAGTATCCTAATAAAATTACATAGTGAAATTTAAAATTGGAAACCTCAAAAACTAATCAAATTGAAATTTAATACCCATACAAATTTAACAATTCTAAAAAGCATTAAGAAACTGTATATTTTGAACTAGCTTTATCTGGGTAACAACACTAGCATAACAAACTATACATAAAAAATCGAAACGCTTCTGACTGTGCATTTAAAAAATCAGAGACTTCAGAAACAAGTATTTGCGAATTTAAACTTTTGTAGCTAAACAACTTTATTTTCAAGGCCCTGAGAGATAAACTA